>SJYV01008549.1:47611-72749 GCA_006410875.1 Neotragus pygmaeus
GACCAGACCTCAGCACAGGGCGACCGCAGCACACAGCCCAGACCTGGGGAGATGGCGACCGCGGCACACAGCCCGGACCTCGGAACAGGGGGATCGTAGCACATAGCCCAGACCTCTACAGAAGGCTACTTAGACACACAGGCCGGTCCTCGGCACAGGGAAACAGCGGCACACAGCGTGGACTTCAGCGCAGAGGACCGTGGCACACAGCTGGGACCTCGGCGCAGGGCGACCGTGACACACAGCTCGGAACTTGGTGAAGGGTGACCGTGGCACACTGCCAGAAACGCAGTGAAGGGCGACCGTGGCACACATCCAGTAACTCGTTTCTAGCCGACTGTGGAACACAGCTCAGATTTCGGCATAGGGTTACAGCGGAACACAGGCCNACACACAGCTCGGAACTTGGTGAAGGGTGACCGTGGCACACTGCCAGAAACGCAGTGAAGGGCGACCGTGGCACACATCCAGTAACTCGTTTCTAGCCGACTGTGGAACACAGCTCAGATTTCGGCATAGGGTTACAGCGGAACACAGGCCGGACCGAGGCACAGGGTGATCACGGCACACATCTAGGACATCGAGCAGGGCGACCGCTGCACACAGCCTGAACCTCAGTGGAGGGTGACTGCAGAACACAGCCCGAACTTCACTGAAGGACAACTGCAGCACATATTCCGGATCTCGATGCATGGCGACCCTGGCACACAGAATGGTCCTCGACTGAAGGCAACCGTGGCACACAGCCTGGAACTTGGCGCAGGGCGACCGCAGCACACAGCCCGAAACTCAGTGAAGGGCGACCGTGGCACACAGCATGGAACTCGTCACTAGCTGACCGAGGAACAGAGCCCGGACTTTGGTGCAGGGCGACAGAGGCACACAGCCCGAAACTCAGTGATGGTCGACCACCTCACACAGCATGGAACTTGTGGCTATCCGACCGCAAAACACAGTCCGGACATTGGAGCAGGGTGACCGTGACACTCAGGCCGGACCTCAGCACAGGGCGACAGTGACACATAGGCTGGACTTCGGCGCAGGGCATCTGTGGAACACAGGCCGGACACCGTCTTAGGGCGACCACGGCTTAGAGTCTGGACCTCAGTGCAGGGAGACCGTGGAACACAGCCCGGACCGTGGCGCAAGGCTAACATGGCACACAGCCCGAAACTCGGTGCAGTGTGACAGTGTAACACAGCCCGATCCTCAGTGAAGTGCGACTGCAGCACACAGCCCGGACCTTGGCACAAGGCTACTGCGGCACATAGCCCGAAACTCGGTTCAAGGCTACCGTGGCACACAGGCTGGACCTCACCACAGGGCGACCGTGGCACACAGCCCGAACCACAGTGAAGAGTGACCGAGGCACACATCATGGACCTCAGTGCAGGGCAACCCTGGCACACAGCACCGAACTCAGGAGATGGCGACCGTAGCACACTGACCAGACATCAGCTCAGGGCAACTGTGGCACACAGCCAGGACCTCGTTGCAAGGCTAAGATGGCACACAGCCCCAATACCTCGGTGCAAGGCTAACATGTCACACAGCCCGAACCTCGGCACATTGCGACCGTGGCACATAGCCCGGTCCTCAATGAAGGGCGACCNGGAGGGCACGTGCTCCATTTAGAGGAAGCTCCGCTGGCGGCCCACAGCTGGTGTCTAATAGCAGGGGTCAGTGAACCTTTTTTGCAAAGGGCCTGGTAGTAAATAGGTTTAGGGAGCGTATAATCTCTGTAGCAGTTACTCATCTCTGCTTTGTAGCAAGAAAGTAGCCACTGAGCATTTGTAAGCAAATGGGTGTGGCTGTGTTCCAATAAAACAACATCCTTTACAAAAACAGATGATGGGGTGATGGGCTGTAGTCTACTGACCCCTGCCTTAAAGGAATGTAGTCCAGATCTGATTTTCCAACAGAAGATGGGAATTGGGACTTCATAGGAAATTTCCCAGTTCTGAAAATATCATATAGACTGCCAGTTTGCACTCACCACATACAGTGGCTTCTCATATTGCCTCATACTTCTGTTCAGGAAGTAAGGCATAAATATCAATAGCCATAATGCAAGTGGCCTGTGAAAGACACTGTCGTTCAAAGAGAAAATTCTCTCTGAACTGGGAAGCAGTTACCAAAGCCTTTACGAGAAGGCGGTGCATAGCTGGAGTTAAAAGTTAGGTAATATTTTTCCACGTAAAAGTTACAGTGTGGGGGCACTGTAAAGGCAAAGGTAATGGTATGAACAGAAATATTTGGGGAACCACAAATATTCATTTTGACAGAGAGCAGAGGTCGATAAGGCTGGGAGAACAGGAAAGGAGATCAAAGGCTTGCTTGGAGTCTGTTAACGAACCTTGAGCAGGGTGTTCAGAGCTTCCCAAGGTCCCTGTTGATAGCGATGCCACTTAAAGACCGCATCATGAAGGGTCTTTCCTGGCGGTTCAGTGGTTAGGAATCCTCTTTGCAATGCAGGGCATGTGGGTTCAACCCCTGGTTGGGGAACAAAGATGCCACATGCCACAGGGCAACTAAGTCCTCGCACTGCAACTACTGAGCCCATCACCACAACGGAAGAGCCCATATGCCGCAGCTAAGACCCAATACAGCCATAAATAAATAGATGAAAGATCAGACAATGAAGGGGTCGCAAAAGGGGTTGAATGTTTGTATACCCCACCCTCAATTCATACATTGAATGTCTAATCCCCAATGTGATGGTGTTTGTAGGTAGGGCCTTTGGAAAGTAATGGGGTCTGAATAATGTCAGAGAGGTAGAGCCCCTACGATGGGATTGATGCCCTTATAGGGGGACCAGAGCTTTCTCTCTCTGCCATGTGAGGATACAGCAAGGAAGAGGCCATCTGTAACTAGAAATAGGCTTCTCCTCAAGAACCGGACCATGCTGACACCCTGATCCTGGACTTCCAGACTCCAAAACTGTGAGAAGTAAATGTCTGTTGTCTAAGTCACCCAGCTATGGTAATTTGTCATAGCAGCCTGGGGTAAGACAGAGTATTGTAATTGGCAATGACAGCTTCTTCAAATGTGAGCTCAGAGGCACATTTCAGTTCTAGAACTAGAATCCGAGAATGCCAGAGCTGGCAGGAAGCTCTGAGGTCTAATCAGATCTGCCCCCACTGCCAGGCAGAGGCTCTGTGATCTGACAGATGTCACAGGCCTGCAGGTGCACGTCAAGTCAGGGCAGGAAGGGCCTGCACTCTGGCTTCCCAGGTGCGGCTGGAAGCACATACTCTCAGGAAGGGAAGATAGGTTTGACTATATGTATCATAAAAATCTAACATAAAATTTAAGACAGCAGGAAAAAACATTTGCCACAAATTTAACAGTCTTGCTAGTTTTAATATATAACTAGCAGGCTCCAGTACTCTTGCCTGGAAAATCCCATGGATGGAGGAGCCTGGTGGGCTGCAGTCCATGGGGTCACTAAGAGTTGGACACGACTGAGCGACTTCACTTTCACTTTTCACTTTCATACATTGGAGAAGGAAATGGCAACCCACTCCAGTGTTCTTGCCTGGAGAATCCCAGGGACGGGGGAGCCGGCTGCCATCTATGGGGTCGCACAGGGTCGGACACGACTGAAGCGACTTGGCAGTGGAGGCAGCACTTCTTTTANAAAAAATATTGCAGTCTGGGCAGTCTTATTCAGGACTCTCAATCATGGAGCTTGCAGGAGGCAGAGAGGCCAGGGTGGGGGAGGGAAAGACATCAAAAATATCCTGGGTGATGGGATTAAGGTCTCAGGAAATGAGAACTTCCACCTTCAGACACTCAGAACTAAAGCCTTGGTTTCATCTTCATTCCCCTCTTTCACACCCCACATCTGGTCCATCAGCAGATCCTATCAGCTCTAACTTCCAAACATGCTCAGAGTCTGGCGCCTTCTCAATCCCCCCATCGCCTCCACCCTGAGCCTCGGACCTGGTTGCTCTTACCGCCACCATCTATGTCCGCAGCCCAGGACATCATCACACTGATACCGTACGGTTGCCTAGTGGTAGTGGGGCAGTGGGGTTGTTCAAGGTCTTAAACATGCTTTAATACTGTTTCAAGCAGAGTGATACCTGTGTAACTTAAAAATGTCAGAACAGAAGATTGCCCAGCACCTTCCCCACCCTTGGCCTCAGGGTCCCCAGCTGAGCAACTGCCGCCCTAATTCTTGGCTCTTTGAGCCTGGGTCTCTGAGCACTTGCAAGCCTCGGGAGCCCCTCAGGGAAGGAGACCTCGTGGCATCCTGCGGCCCTGAGGAATGCGGTGCAGGCCGCTTGCGGTCAGGACCCTCTCCGCTTGAGGGTGCCAGGGGCAGGCCCCAGCAGGCTCGTCGGGTTGCTTTTACTGTCCAGTCTCAGTTTCCTTCCTGTTCATTGTCTGACAGAGGAGGGGTGTCTGGCAGGCTCAGGGGCTTTTAAGTTAATGACGGCTTTTATTTCCGCCCAGAGTCTGGGCAGTTCTTAGGCTCTCGTTCCATTGTTCCCCAGAGACTCCTAGTCAGGCTGGAATGCTCCTTATCACACACCTAGTCCAGAGTTCACACACTGGGGCTGATAGTAAGTGTGGCCTCAAGCACTAAATAAACAAAAAAAGGAAAAAAGGTAGATATACGCATCATTTAAAAATGGATGTTTAACTTCGAAATACGTGGGAATTTGTTCAAAGTGTCTCAGATGTTAATTTCTCACTTAAATGCTTTCTCCTCTGCAATTGCCCTCTGTGGTTTTTTTTTCAGTCTAACTTTACTGAGCATTTTGATGGCTAAGTTGAAGGCTTCTCTTGGTAAATGTCACATTGCACTTGAAAATATATTTGGGTTATTTTCAAATATCTTTTGATATTGATTTCTAACATAATTCCACAGTGATAAGAACATGGATTCAGTATGATTTCAATAACTTTAGACCATGAAATGTTTGCACTTTGTTTTGTGTCCCTGGATATATTCCAGTGTCTCCTAGTTTACAGTCTATGGGAACTTGAGTAGAATTTGTATCCTACTGTTGTTTTGAGAAGTGTATAAAGCTTAATTATGCTGAATTGATTCACAGTGCTTTTCAGGCTTACTGTATCCTTCTACTTCTCTGTGTATTCGTTCTATTAATTTTTGAATGTTTGGTATTGAAACTCCAACTAAGAATCTTAGTTTATCTACCTAAAAAAATAATTATAATATATAGTGGAACTACATGGAGTTCTGTATTTTCCAAGTCTCCCATAAATGTGCTATCATACTTTCATAATCTAAAAAAACAAGAAAGGAAAGGAAAAAAAGCCAGTATTTTAAAAGTCAGAAGATGTCTTGGTTTCTTTTTTGAAAAATCTAACCACTGGTGATAATGGAGCTGGAACAATCAGAGCAGCACAGAGGGGCCTCACTCCGGATGTGCCGTGAGCGGCCTGACTCACCTCAGTCCTCAGCACCCCGGTTGTCCTTGGTGGCACGGCTGTTGACCATCATACTTGGGCTGCTGTTTTCCTCACAGAGAAGAATACTTCTCCATCCCTCCATCTCTTTCAGAATGAGGAGTCGGGGTGAGGGAGTTACACAGGAGGGCTGGGAGCTTTCTTCCACCCGACAAGATTCTCTCATGTTGATCCCCTTGGGTTTGTGCCCCCCTAGATATGCAGATGACACCACCCTTATGACAGAAAGTGAAGAGGAACTAAAAAGCCTCTTGATGAAAGTGAAAGTGGAGAGTGAAAAAGTTGGCTTAAAGCTCAACATTCAGAAAACGAAGATCGTGGCATCCGGTCCCATCACTTCATGGGAAATAGAAGGGGAAACAGTGGAAACAGTGTCAGACTTTATTTTGGGGGGCTCCAAAATCACTGCAGATGGTGATTGCAGCCATGAAATTANAGTTCCAATCCTTGATCAAAGCTGAGCTGTGCAGTAAGTCAGCAGTAGGATGCTGCTTCACAACTATTTTCTGATTATGACACTACAAAGAGAATAAAAGTATATGACAATTATATTATACTAATGATTTAGGATTAGAAATGGAAGTGAAAGTCATTTCAACCCTGCAGAGAGAACTGAGGGATGCTTTGGTGGAGTTTGTGCCACAGGAAAATAAATGATATGACAAGGAGGAATCATATTCTCTTTAGCCTTTATGCTGGAGAGAACACTGTCTTATCCAGGCTACTGAAATATTCATGATTGGAAGGGAACCCCCACATATTTAGAGTTGGGAACCCCCACATATTTAGAGTTGGGAACTAAAGAACAAACTTTACTTTTACTAAAGAACAAACATTCTTTTGGTGTCTTTATGGTTAGAATAGTCTAGTATGACAGCACTTGTGTTCTTTGCACTCATTATAGGTATGCCCATTTTATACTTGAAAAAGAGACAAGATTAACTTGCTCCAAGGCACACAGCTCTTTTGGGGTGAATCTACACTTCAAGCTCTTATCTCTTAGTCTCCAAAAATTATTTTCCAATTGGTCCTTCACTTTTGGAAGACTCTTTCTTCCCAAACTAAGTTCAATTGTATCTAATACTCTATTATTGTCATTTTTTTCCATTGATATGCTTATTTATTTTGGTAACCACACTTTTATTGTGGTGACTTCTAATTACCCGTTATAACTCACCAAATTCACATTTTGTTATGTCATTANGTCAGTCCCTCCCCGTCCTTGTCACTCGCAGGACTGGGTATTTAAAGTCCCTTTCGCTCTTGACTCCATATCCTCGGGTCGCCCTGCGTCGGAGCTAGGAACTCCCGGTGCTTTTCTTTCCTTCTGCTCTTAGCTTCCTCCTGGGAGAGTCGCGGGAAGAAGGGGAATGAGAAACGGGACTGGAGAGCTTAAATTGGTTTTTCTGCATAGGAGCCCAGAGTTCTTAGACAACTAAACTGTACTCTTTAAGGTGGTATTTCCCATAGTATTGTCTTCCGAGATTATTTTAAAGGATACATGAACGGACTTAAAAAAAAAAGTTATCGTGTGTTTAATGTGCAATTTAAAAACATGTATCTAGCAAGCTCTGCGTAGAATAAATGATGCTGATTTTCCATTTATTGTAACGATATAGCAGTTCCTTTAAATATGTTTAAGTAAAAGTAGTAACGTGATATAAAGAACAGTTAGGTTAATGCTAGACTAAGGCATATGTAGTTATGCCCCACCCCAAATATATCTAGGATGCGACTAAGATTCTAGAAACACTAGTCTAAAGGAGAGGCTACAAAACTAGGAGAATGTGGGGAAAAAACCAGCACCCCCCTGCCATTGTGCCTCCACTGGCAGAAGATGGGGACAGCTGAAATATGATCTCTGCTCTCCCCCACCCCTTAAAGGGAGAAGCGCTGATGGGCTCTGGGAAGGTGGCGGACTCCAGGTGGGTTAGAGGTATGGCCTGTATGTCTTGTCTCCTGCCCCTGAGCTGAGACAAGGGAAGGGTGGTTTGGGGAACAGGTGTGTAATAAAAGATGTGTATGGAGAAGGCAATGGCATTCCAGTCCAAAACTCTTGCCTGGAAAATCCCATGGACGGAGGAGCCTGGTAGGTTGCAGTCCATAGGGTCGCTAAGAGTCGGACACAACTGAGCGACTTCACTTTCACTTTTCACTTTCATGCACTGGAGAGGGAAATGGCAACCCACTCCAGTGTTCTTGCCTGGAGAATCCCAGGAACAGAGGAGCCTGGTAGGAGGCCGTCTATGGGGCCACACAGAGTCGGACACGACTGAAGCGACTTAGCAGCAGCAGCAGCATTGGTTTCCTAGGGCTGCTGGACAAGCTACCACAAACCTGGGGCCTTAATAAAAATGTGCTCTCTGACAATTCTGGAGGCTGAAAGTCCGAAGTTAAGGTGTTAGCAGGGCCACGTCGCTCCTTGGTTTTCCTTGGCTGGTAGACACATCACTCTGCCTCTGCCTCTTGTCACGTGGTGTTCTGTCAGTATGTCTGTCTATGCCTCTGTTTTCTCGCCTTATAAGGACACCATTCATTGGAATGGGGGCTGCTTGACCTCATCTTAATTTAACTAATTACATCAGAAAAGACACTATTTCCAAATAAAGCCATTCTGAGGTTCTGGGTAGACATGAATTTTGGGGGGACGCTATCCAACCCAGTACAGCGAGTGGGAGGTCTCCTTAGTGGAGTCCCTGGGTCCCGACATAGACAGGTCTCACATCCAGTGCATTTGCACCCAAGGTCTGTGGAGTTCTGCTTAAAAAGTCATGAGCTGTTCAGAGTTTTTTCCTCATGAGGGGGTAGCTGTATTCCAGTCCAGTTATCTTATCTTTTTGCCTGTACCTACTAGTCCATCTCTGTTTTGCATTGCTTGTCAGGGCTGTGGCTTTCCACTGCTTCCCTTGGTTTTCTCCCCAGAACAGTATGGCCCAAGGTGCAAGCATATCAAGGCATATGGAAAAGAAATCCAGATTTTGGTGGTTCAGTTAACATGCAGGCAGTGAGAGTGGTAGACCAGGTAATAAGGTCTTGGTCCTTTTCTGGAGGTGGTGGCTAGATGAATTAGTGTGGCCTGCTGTAAAATCGGGGCTTGCTTGTTCTTTGCAGGTGCCAGTGGTTGTCAGCTCTGCTTGTAGCTTAGGGGAATGGCTTTGACCTCATTGGTTCCTTTCTGGCAGGAAGGATTTCTGAGAGCAGTGTAAACTCAACCAGCTCAGTTACCTGAGAATCCTCGACCTTTTGTATATAAATAAGAATGTTCTAATCGTCCTTCAGCCACTCAAAGGAGCAGGGCAGGCAGTTCCCCATTAATTGTGCCTCACTCATGTCATGTTATTCGGAGAAGGCAATGGCACCCCACTCCAGTACTCTTGCCTGGAAAATCCCATGGACAGGGGAGCCTGGTAGGCTGCAGTCCATGGGGTCACGAACAGTCTGACACGACTGAGCAACTTCACTTTTCACTTCATGCATTGGAGAAGGAAATGGCAACCCACTCCAGTGTTCTTGCCTGGAGAATCCCAGGGACGGGGGAGCCTGGTAGGCTGCCATCTCTGGGGTCGCACAGAGTCGGACATGACTGAAGTGACTTAGCAGCATGTCATGTTAGTTCACTGTTGGGCTGCCTACCTTGAGGGAGGATGGATTTGTCCAGGTCTTACTTGTTAGAAGTTGAAAACTCACTTGAGTTAGTGCTCAGAGCCACCTGTGACTTGAAACTGGTCTTATTAGTTCCTTTTTCTTTTTAATTGACATAAGGGTGATTTACAATGTTGTATCAGTTTCTGGTGTACAGCAAACTGATTCAGCTATGCATATATATATATATATACACACACATGTATTGTTTCATATTCTTTTCCATTATAAGATATTAAATATAGTTCCCTGTGCTGTACAGTGGGACCTTACTGTTTATCCATTCTCTATATAATAGTTTGCATATGCTAATCCCAAACTCTTGGTTTATCCCTCCCCTCCCCTCTTCTCCCTTCAGTAACCATAACTTTGTTTTCCAAGTTTGTGAGTCTGTTTCTGTTTTGTAAGTAAATTCACCTGTATCATATTTTGGATTCCACATGTGAGTGATATCATATGGTGTTTGTCTTTTCCTTTCTGACGTAACTTTACATGATATGGTAATTTCTAGGTTCATCCATGTTGCTGCAAATGGCATTATTTGATTCTTTTTACAGCTGAGTAGTATTCCATTGTATATATATCACATCTTCATTCATTTGTTGATGGACGTTTAGGTTACTTCTATGTCTTGGCTATTGTAAATAGTGCTGCTGTGAACATTGGGTTGTGAATGGCGTTTCACATTTGAGTTTTTTCTGGGTATAAACCCAGGAGTGGGATTGCTGGATCATGTGGCACCTCAATCTTTGTTTTTTTGAGGAATTTCCATACTGTTTTCCATAGTAGCTGCACCAATTTATATTCCCACCAACTGTTAAGGAGGACACTCTTTCCAGTATTTTTATTGTTTGTAGACATTTTAATGATGGCTATTCTGAGCAGTATGAGGTGATACCTCAATGTAGTTTTGACTTTCAGTTGGGCTTCCCTGGTGGCTCAGGGGTTAAAGCGTCTGCCTGGAATGCAGGAGACCCGGGTTTGATCCCTGGGTTGGGAAGATCCCCTGGAGAAGGAAATGGCAACCCACTCCAGTACTCTTGCCTGGAGAATCCCATGGAGGGAGGAGCCTGGTGGGCTACAGTCCATGGAGTTGCAAAGAGTTAAACACGACTGAGCGACTTCACTTTCACTTTCTCTAAAAATCAGTGATGTTGAGCATTTTTTCATGTAACTGATGGTCATCTGTCTGTCTTCTTTGGAGAAATGTCTGTTTAGGTCTTCTGCCCAATTTTTGATTGGGTTGTTGGTTTTTTTCTTATTGAATTGTATGAACTGTTTGTATATTTTGGAAATTGAGCCCTGTAGGTCACATCATTTGTGAATATTAAAGTACTCCTTTGAGCATTCTACCTGACCCTACTGCTTCTGTTGATGCAGACTTAGAGCTCCTCCTCATTTAACTACTTTTCTGGTGGGTCCTGGGGGTGCCCAGCCAGTACAGGGGAGTCGGGATTCTTCCCCATCACACCTGTGCCCTTGAACTTCTGGTGACAGTGAGACTGTTGGTGATGTTTTTCAGGCATATGGCCCAAGGACTGTTTGGATTAGACTGACTCACACCTTTTTTTTTTTTTTTGCTAAAAGATGCATCCAGCCATTTAAAATGAGCAGGTTCTGGGTACACATGATGGAATTAGGGCAGGGGATGGCTCTCAGCTTGAGGCCCAACTCCGTGGTCCTTTAAGGCTCTCTCCCCTCCCCCAAGTGTCCTGGCCCCAACCTCATGCTTCTCTCTTGGTCCTGTTACCTGTGTCCTACTCACCAGACGGTGAGCCTCTCACAGGCGTGCGGGGTGCTGTGTGATATCTCAGCTTTACCAGACCAGCGTGCGGTATGGACGGAAGACAAGGGGTGTCCACTGCTTCACCTGCTGCAGGCACAGCCACTGGGGGGCACAGAGGGGAAGGACCGGGCTCAGGTGGATTTCCTGGGGCACTCGAACGGTGGTGCAGGCGTGCTTCCCGGGAGCCCTCTGTCGGGTCTCGAGCATGTCCCAGGAGGTCGCGCTGGCCTGGCGGGGGCTGGCCGTGTGAGTGGCTGCAGTGCTGGCCGTGGTGCCAGGGACAGGATCAGGTGNGGCACTCGAACGGTGGTGCAGGCGTGCTTCCCGGGAGCCCTCTGTCGGGTCTCGAGCATGTCCCAGGAGGTCGCGCTGGCCTGGCGGGGGCTGGCCGTGTGAGTGGCTGCAGTGCTGGCCGTGGTGCCAGGGACAGGATCAGGTGAAGGCCGCCTCCTGGCCTCCTAGAGCCTTAGACAGTAGGTAGTCTCATTCTCTTCTGGGATAATGTGGGGGTGGGAGTGGGGAGGAGAGGAATAGAGGAGGGACTAGGGAAAGAACTCCCCACAAAGACAGATTTACTGCCCTGGACCAAAGTCCTGCCTTGGGATTGTAGGAAAAGAGCTACAGGTTTAGCCCGAATAATAGAAACCTAGATCATTCCTCCCACACTTCTGCTGGGAGGTTACATTTTCCTCCCTGAATTTTGTTTTTGGACGAGTGGTACAATAGGTAGAACTCACTCTGGTCTCCTTTTGACTTATGTCCATTTTACACATAATCATCATTCCAGTTAGGAGGAAGTGCTTATGTTAGTAAAACAGAATGTTTAATAGCTCTCATCACTGTGATTTAAGGCTTCTTGGGTATGTGGAAGACTTTCTGAATATGGGGATTTCAGAGGATTACTTGGGGAAGAAGTACCCCCACCCTCCCGAAGCCACGTTGACAGCGCTGGTAGCTTTCTCTTCCAGGACTCTGGAAGCCTGTGTACCAGAGCAGAGGCCTTCTCCTCCTCCAACCCCTGCTTCCTCCATCAGGCATTCACCTTCTCCTGGGATCAGAGTCATGTGGTACCGTTGGGGTCTTCTCCATCACCGCAGATTTGAGATCTTCAGAGCGAGCAGCCACAGAATGTATATTCCCTAAAACAGCCAGTTTTCTCTTCCCAGCCAGTTTTCCTGAAGCTGGTTTTCTTGTACACTTAAAGGTCTTTAATTGTGTGAGACTGTGTTTTTTGAACAAGTGGAGTGTTAAAGGACATTTTTACTGT
The DNA here is from genome assembly GCA_006410875.1 of Neotragus pygmaeus. Taxonomy (NCBI): domain Eukaryota; kingdom Metazoa; phylum Chordata; class Mammalia; order Artiodactyla; family Bovidae; genus Neotragus; species Neotragus pygmaeus. Next base: position 59,749 of record SJYV01008549.1, read on the forward strand.
TCTGTGACTAAATTTACACAGAGAAATTCTGAAACACCAACAGAAATGATGTTCAGTGATGATAAGTTAGTGGCTACTGTTTCTTGAGCACTTCCTATGTTTCAGACAGTGTGCCAAGCACGCCCCTGTGTATTATCTCACTTACACCTCATATTTGCCCCGGTTCTGGGACTGACCCTGTAGATGGAAACTATAAGACAGAGTGTATCACTAACTTGTGGTGAGATCAAATCCCTGCTTGTATCAGAGCCTGAACATAAATTTGTTTGAGAGAAAACCACCCATTTTAACCAAAAATGGAAATACAGTGCCAGAAACAATCAAGGCTCTGCCCTCCGTGACATTGTAGGCTCTGTATCTTATTTTGTGGTCTGATGGCTCTCCCTGGGCTGGGTTCTCCCTAAACCATCCTGAGAAACCAGGGCATTGGGAGTTGCTGACTCCCAGGGCAGGGCCTTGCTTATCTGGTCCTGATGGGTCCCCTGCCGCACTTGTGCATGGGGCTTCTCACCTTGAAGTGATCTGGCTTCCGCTGTTGCCTGTCCCCGGGGCGCACTTGGGGGGCTGCTCCTGTTCCTCCCCACCCAGAAAAGGGTGAGATGCCTCAGGACCTTCCTCTTCCTAGAACTCTGACAGCTGCATGTGGTAGGGTCTCACCCCAGCTCTGTCCTTCAGCTGGGTTAAAACCGCACTGTCTTCTAATGACCCCTAAAGCACGTACGTTCTTTTATTTTTCTTTTCCAACATCAATATCCCTCTTCTCACTCCTTCCCATACATTCCTTGCATGTCCCCACTGCAGAGCTGAACATCTGTCTCCTTATAGAAGGTGTTGACCCAGGTTACCTTTTACTTGGTTTTTCTATTCCCTTCCCCTCATTTTTGGATTTCTGCACCCCCAGGGAGCAGTTCTTCCTAAATCATGAGGCACACGCAGGTCCACCCATGAGAAAATGTTCCACATACTGGGATGTGTCTGCCCAGCTTAGTTCCAGGAGTGTGTCACCCAGGCCTTTCAACCCCAAATGCTGGCTGGGACAAGCCCTTGGGGACTGACAGGGGCGCCTTGTGGAGGTGGTCTTCAGGTGGGAGGACAGCCAGCCCAGAGGTAAGGGTGAAGCTTTTAGCGGAGGCAGAAGTCTCTGGTGTGCATCCTCCAGAGCTGCTGCAGGCTGCCCTGGAGGTGTGCGCAGACAGAGGATAGAAGGTGGATTGAGAAATGGGGTTCAGAGGTAGGAGGAGATGGCCTTCAAAGTGGCATCTGGCTTGCAGACTCACTGACTCCTCTGCCTTACCTGTATTCTCTAGGAAGCTGGGGACAAAACTGAACTAGAACTTGGCATTGTCTCTCGAGTCCTAGCAGCCTTAGACTGTGGAAGCCCCCAGCGTGCCCTCAACACTCAGCTGAGACTAGATCTTTGCACGTTATCCATTATCTGTGGAAGAAGCAGATTATCTCGAAGGCTCCCTTTCATCTGTAAACCAGGAGAGTGATTCCTGTTCCCTGCCTCCCAGGTATCCTGGGAGAAAATGGGTATGGGTATCCTCCTTCTGTCTCCCGGGCCTCTGGATTGTGGAGTGGGGAAGGTTGGTGGGCATCCTAGTTGGCTGGGGAAGTCTGTGCTCCCTAAGTGAAGGGAGGACAGTTAAGACTTTGGGTTGGCTCTGTGCCCTTGCCCTTGACTTGTTCTTTGTCTTCCTAAACCACACAGCCCCTTGGGTAAAGGGAGTGCAGCCAGCAATTCTCTCTGAGAGAACCTGCCAGAAAGAGGTGACATTGTTGGTCTGCTGTTTCTTTTCTTTCGGCCATGCTATGCAACTTGCAGGATCTTAGTTCCCTGACCAGGGATTGAACCTATGCTTCTGCAGTGGAAGCACCGAGTCCTAACCACTGGATGGCCAGGGATTTCCCTTCATTTTTTAAAAAAAGTTATTAAACACACAAAGTACGTTTTTTGTTTCTCTAGGAAACTACGAAAATAAATACAAGCAAACAGAAGAAAATAATATTCCCCCCACAGTCCCACTCCTTGGAGTAATCTGTTGACATTGTAGTGTACGTTCTTCTTTCCTTTTGTGTGTGTGTCATCACATNTGTTTCTCTAGGAAACTACGAAAATAAATACAAGCAAACAGAAGAAAATAATATTCCCCCCACAGTCCCACTCCTTGGAGTAATCTGTTGACATTGTAGTGTACGTTCTTCTTTCCTTTTGTGTGTGTGTCATCACATTTTTATAGAGCTTTTATTTAGTGAAGATGGAAAATATCTTTTATTAAAACACTGTTGATTTCATAATATATCATGCTCACATTTCCATATCATTCTTCTTCACCCAGTCCTGATTATTGGACTTTTGCAAAAAATTTGAAACAATTCCTTGTGTTTATTTAGAATAGACAATATAAGAACATGATAAGAAAGGAAAAAACACATATGAAAGGTTGGATGGTGAAGAGGCTCTAGTTCCTTCCCTGAAAAGTACCACTGACTCCAGTTTCTCCTGAATCTTTCCAGAGTTACCCTGTGTGTGAACAAGTCATGTGTGTGTGTTCTGACACAAGTAGTAGTAGAATTTATTATTATTATTATTTTTTTTTACTTTATTCTACTTTACAATACTGTATTGGTTTGGTAGTAGAATTTATACACTTCCCTGTACCTTCTGATTTTTTTAATGTTTACATTTTAGTAATTTAAATATCTTTATGAAACCACCAACAGAAGCCCCATGACCAGAAGGGAATTTTTTTGGTCTTTTCTGCTCACTGTAACAATAAAGGTATAGTGTAGATACTCAATCTCTTTGTGTTGAATGAATGAATGAAATGNTGTTTACATTTTAGTAATTTAAATATCTTTATGAAACCACCAACAGAAGCCCCATGACCAGAAGGGAACTTTTTTGGTCTTTTCTGCTCACTGTAACAATAAAGGTATAGTGTAGATACTCAATCTCTTTGTGTTGAATGAATGAATGAAATGTTTCTTTTTGGCCATTTTTTATCCAAATGTATACATTTTATTTTGTATAAATATTGTCATAGTGTATTACAGTATGTTATAGTTTCATAACAATTTTTTTTGTTAACGGTATATACTAAATAACTTTCTAAGTTAACTATTGGTCTACAGGTATCATGCATAATGTTTTATGGTATGGATATACCATGATTGGATTAACTCGTTTCTTTGTTGAATACTTAAATGGAGCTGCTTATTCATTTTTTTAAGCTGAAGTTAATTTATATATGATACAACACATAAATCTTAAGTGGTTATGCAGTTTTGAGTATACAGCAAGTTTTGACAAATGTATATACATGTAGCAACCACCATTGTCAAGCGATAAAACATTGCCATCAACCTAGAAAGCTCCCAGGTACTTTTTCTCAGTCACTCACCCCATCTTGCTCCCAACACCAGGCAGTCACTGAGCTGTATTTTGTCTGTGTGGATTAGTTTATCTTTTCCAGAATGGAAATGGAGTTGCATGTATATGCTCTTTTCTGTCTGTCTTTTTAAACTTAGTTTTTAAACACTTTTGAGGTTCACCTGTGTTGTATCTATTAGGAGTTTGTTTCTTTTTTATTGCTGAGTAATATTCCACTGTAGGTATATTAGATAATTTGTCCATCCCCCTCTTGATGGCCTTTGGGGTCATTTCTCTTGTTCCATTTGATTTTATACAACACTGCAGTGCTGATGCTACTCTGCTGTCTGTGAGTGTGCTCATGAGAATAAATGCCTAGAATGGAATTGCTTGTCACAGGGTATGATTTTAAGAACTTTGTATTTCACCAGTTAATAAATTCTCAAAAGTTGTACCAGCTTTCACTTGAACCAGTGGTGTGGGAGGGTATCTGCTTCCCAGTAACTTTGCCAACCCTGGTATTAGCCTTTTCTAAAAGTCCAGGGAGTTCCCTGGTGGTCCAGTAGTTAAGAATCTGCCTTGCAATGCAGGGGACGCGGGTTCAATCCCTGGCTGGGGAATTAAGATCCTACATACCTGGAGTAACTAAACCCACACAACAGAACTACTGAACCTGTGAGCCCAAACTAGAGAGTCCATGCACTTCAGCAAGGAGCCCACATGCTGCAACTAAGAGAAATAAATGGTAAAAAAAGAAAAGTCCATTTCGTTTTAATAGGTCAAAATGGTTCTCTTGTCTGTGTTTAAAAAGAAGCAGAAACTCTGAATAGGAAAAGGACTAAAAGCTGCAAAGGAAGGGTAGAGAACTCTGAACACTTTCCAGGATCCGGGGAGGCCCATCTGCAGCAGAGAACCATCCTGAGACTCATGGCATGCTGGGGGAGGCCTGCTCACCTGGACTCAGGCCACAGAACTCTCCAGCTCCACTGAGCCCCGCCACGGCAGTGTGTCCTTCCCTCGGTCCTCACATGCAGTTACTTGGAAACTGAATCCGGAGACTGGATTTGAATTGTCCTGAGGCACTGGCCCCCTTGTAGGTCACTGGAGCAGATGGTACCAGAGCCTGGATGTTCTCTTGGTAGGGACATCACTGCTGGTAGCACCAGCTACTTACTGAGTCGACAAATGATCATCTGGTGACTTGAGTGGGTGGGTTGGGATGACAGGAAAGGGTAGGAAGGATCATAAGAACAGCAAGAAGCATCGGGAGTTGGATTGATTGAGTTATTGTAAGGAAAAGTTGTAGAAAACCTCAGTGCCCGTCGGAGAGGAATTGCTTTCACTGTGATTCATCCGTGCACTCAAATAGGTGGAATTATTAGATGTGAGAGGTACATAACTTTATACTTAATAACAACTGATTTTTCCAATCATTGTAAAAGTGATCAAATGACTTAATAGCTCTGACTCTTTGGAGTGATCTTGTCCTTAATTTTTTGTTATAGAAATTTAAAAAGATACACAAAAGTAGAGAGAGTAGTGGAGTGAATCCCCGTGGACTCTCCACCTAGCTTCAGTACCTGCTGCTTCTCCGGACAGCATGTCATTTCACCCATAAATAGCTACTAAGAGATAAAGGCCGTCTTAAAAAAACATAACAACTATGCCAGTCTTACAAAACTCACTGTCATTTATTTATAGTCTTCTATGGCTCAGTTCCATGCATTGGAGAAGGAAATGACCGCCCACTCCAGTGTTCTTGCCTGGAGAATCCCAGGGATGGGGGAGCCTGGTGGGCTGCCATCTGTGGGGTCACACAGAGTCGGACACGACTGAAGCGACTCAGAAGCAGCAGCAGCGGCATTTCTCAGTGCATGTTCAGTTCTCCCAGCTGTCTCATAAATGGCTTTTATAGTTGTTTTGTTCCAATTATGATCTAGATAAAGTCCATGCATTACACTTTCTTAATTGAATGACAGGTTCTTTAAATTCTATAGTGCTATAAAACTTTCAGAAGTTTCACATACATGATTTAATATAATCCTGTAATAACACTTTTAAAATCTGCCTTCTCCTATATCGTCCCTCCTCTTTTCCTCTCTCCATTGGTAACCAGTAGTTTGTTGTTTATATCTGTGAGTCTGCTTCTTTTTGGTTATATTCACTCGTTACATTTTTTACATTCCACATATAAGTGATATCATACAATATTTGCCTTTCTCTGACTTATTTCACTTAGCATCCGTCAATGTTGCTGCAGATGGCAAAATTTCCTTTTTAGGGCTGAGTAGTATTCCGTTGTGTATATGTACACACCACATCTTCTTTATCCATCTAGCTTTTGAAGGACAGTTAGGTTGCTTCCATACCTTGGTAGTTGTAAATAATGTTGCTTTGAACACTGGAGTGCATGAATCTTTTTGAATTTGTGTATCTGGTTTTTTCGGCTATCTGCCCAGGAGTGGAATTGCTTGGTCGTATGGTAGTTCTCTTTTAATATTTTGGAAAATCTCTATACTGTTTTCCACAGTGGCTGTACCAGTTTGCATTCCTGCAAGTAGTGTAGGGAGGGTTCTCTTGCCAACATTTGTTATTTGTATTCTTTTTTTTTTTTCCTTTTGGTTGTGCTGGGTCTTTGTTCTTGCGAATGGGCTTTCTCTAGTTGAAGCAAGCGGGGGGCTATTTTTTGTCTCAGTGGCTTCTCTTGTTTCGAAGCACTAGCTTTAGGCAATCAGGTACTAGGGCTCACAGGCTTCAGTAGCTGCAGCATGTGGTTTTGTTAGTTGTGCTTCTCAGGGCTTTAGAGGAGGGGCTCAGTAGTTCTGGAATGCTGGCTTAGTTGCTCTGTGGCACGGGGAATCGTCCCAAGCCAGGGATCAAACCCTTGTCTCCTGCATTGGCAGGTGGATTCTTATCCACTGTACCACCAAGGAAGTCTATTACTTGTGTTCTTTTTGATGATGGCCATTCTGTAGATGTCAGGTGATATCTTGTGGCTTTCGTTTGCATTTCCCTGATGATTATTGATGTTGAGCATCTCTTCATATGTCTGTTGGCCATCTGCATTTCCTTTTAGAAAAATATTTGTTTAGTTCTACCCTTTTTAAAATCCAGTTGTTTGTTTTTTTGATTTGTATTTGATCTGGTGAATTGTATCAGTCATATCATTGCAGATAACTTCTACTATTCAGTAGGTTTTTAAAAATTATTCTTAAGTCTTTCATTCTATAATGGTCTCCCAGCCTCCCATTGCCTTAAAAAATTATTTTTCATGCCATTGAACTTTAGCTAAACCAGGTCATATGTCCCGAAGGACACCCCATATTCTTGATTTGACCCATTACTTCCTCATGGTGTCCTTAGCTTCACTGTTAAGTTTGGCTTGTATACTTCCCTATTCTGTGGGACTAGGACATGCTGTAACCTTCTTGTTCTCTAGCTGTCAATCAAACATCACTGTTTCCGAAGAACCTTCCCTGGCTGCCACACAAGGTCGGTGTGGGCCCCTGCTGTTTTCTTAGACAACCCTCGATTGTTCCTTCAGCACTCAGCACAATTTGTAATTGTATACTTATTAATGGATTTACTCCGTTTGGATCTCCCTGGATGGCAGGTTTGTGAGGACAGGCTGGAACTGTAACTCCCCAGTTCTGAGCAGAGCAGCTGCTGCATATGAGCAGCTCCCCGCCCCTCACTGGTATGTGCCCATCACGGACGCCTGGTCTGGGGTCTGTGCCTTATGGTCCACACCGCACCTTCCTGGACCTCACTGCCTGGTGGTGTAGGTAGCATGGCTGCCGGTAACTCCGTCTGCTGGGAAACAGCCTCCAAGAACTTCAGCACTTGGCCATTAAGTGGGAGAGCTGGGACCTTACAACCTCGACATCTGCTGTCCGGAATCTGACTTTCAACAAGCAGAGCTACATGCAGCCTTGAAGGCAGTGATGTGTAACAGGAACTTCCCCTGGCGGCGGGGCAACACCCGGGCACCCACACAGGGAGGTGAGAAGGCGGAGGCGAGTGGTACAGAGCTGTTGGCTCTGAGTGGAAATCTCTCATGGGTCTCTTGTGTTAACTTTCTGTTTTGAAATAATTTCAAACTTAGCCGAGTTGCCAGCACAGTACACAATTGTAAACACTTTAACACATTTGCCTTGTCATCACCTTTTTCTTTCTTTAGGCATTTTTTTCCTCTCCTGGATCAAGATGCAGACCAAGATGCAGATGCAATGCCCTGTTATCCCTTAACATTTCAGGGCTTCTTTTGCATGGTTACTTTAAAAAAAATTTTATTTGGTTGTGCTGGGTCATAGTTTCACCCTGCAGGATCTTTAGTTGTGGCATGTGGGGTCTGGTTCGCTGATCAGGGATCAAACCTGGCCTCTCAGCATTGGGAGCTCGGAGTCTTAGCCATTGGAAACCCATAGAAATCCATACAATGGTTTCTTTTAAGATGGGCCATAAATTCTGGGGGAATTCTGGTCAAACCACTAGCAGCACCTTTCCAGCTAGGAATCCTCTCTGGAAGCCTGTTTGGGGTGAAAGGGATACAGCAGTCAGATCAGGAGGAAGGGTGGCCTGACTCTGAGTCTGGGAAGACAAATTTTGGCTCGTTTCCTTGGACTGTCCCATGGCGTGTGGGCCGACCACTTCTTTATCAGGCAGCGAAATGGTTTTTTGAGTCAGTAGTCACGTATGGATGTGAGAATTGGACCATAAAGAAGGCTGAACACCGAGGAATTGATGCTTTTGAACTGGGGTGTTGGAGAAGACTCTTGAGAGTTCCTTGGACTGCAAGGAAATCAAACCAGTCAATCCTAAAGGAAGTCAACCCTGAATGTTCATTGGAAGGACTGATGCTGAAGCTGAAACTCCAATACTTTGGCCACCTGATGTGAAGAACTGACTCATTTGAAAAGACCCGGATGCTGGGAAAGATTGAAGGCGGGAGGAGAAGGGGACAACAGAGGATGCGATGGTTGGATGGCATCACCGATTCAGTGGACGTAAATTTGAGGAAGCTCTGGGAGATGGTGATGGACAGGAAAGCCTGTGTGTTTCAGTGTGTTTCAGTCCATGGGGTCACAAAACCTCATGTGTTACCTGCAGACACCAAGAAGCTGTACAGAAGATATCACAGCCCATAGCCTCACTCCTGGGGGTTATTCTTTGTACAACTGAGGATAATCATCTCAGACCACTTCTGGCCATTGTATTTGTCAATAGTCATAATAGCCAGTGAAAGTTAGCAAAACTCTTCCCCGTTAATGGGTGCTTGTTGTGTGCCTGATTTATGTTACCTCCCATTATCTAAATCCTCTGCTGTTGCTGCTAAGTCGCTTCAGTCATGTCTAACTCTTTGTGATCCCATGGACAGAGGAACCTGGCGGACAGTGTTCATGGACTCTGTCCATGGGATTCTCTAGGCAAGAATACTGGAGTGGGTTGCCATGCCCCTCTCCAGGAGATCTTCCCGATCCAAGGATCGAAACTGCGTCTCTTAAGTCTCCTACGTTGGCAGGCAGATTCTTTATTGCTAGTGCCATTTGGGAATCCCCTAAGTCCTCTGCTGCTGCTGCTGCTAAGTCACTTCAGTCGTGTCCGACTCTGTGCGACCCCATAGACAGCAGCCCACGGGGCTCCCCTATCCCTGGGATTCTCTAGGCAAGAATACTGGAGTGGGTTGCCATTTCCTTCTCTAGTAGGTACTAAATTATCTTCATTCTACCCCCACTTTACAGATGAGACAGATACTAAAGTTTACAGAGTTAAATAACTTATCCAAGGTCATGCAACAGGTAGATGAAAGAGCCAAATTTGAACCTAGGCAGACTGGCTCCAAAGTGCACACTGTTAACCACTACACCCATGATGACATCCCATTGCCTGGGGAAATACGAAAAGCTTCCAAAAGGTGAGACATCGAGGAATGTCATCTACTAGGGCCCAGGACTGCAGCATATGGTGATCATGCATTGGTGGTCTGCCTGGGGCAGTCTGATGAGTAGGGCCAGGCAGGTGGACCAGTAGTATCAGCTCTGGGATATGGGTCTCGGTAGACATTTACACTTATCCTGAGACATAGAGAACTCTGAGGAATGGGGGCTGGATCACTGGAAAATATCCTTGGCCTTGAAGACCAAGGTGTTGGCAGTGTTCCAAAGAGATGGCCTCTGAACCAGGGCAGGAAGTGGGAAGACTTGAGAGTATTAGGCAATAGGATCATAAGAACCAGTTAACAGAGTGAAAGACTTAATGTTTCTTACTTGTTGGAACAAAGTGATTTTCCATTGCTGAGGGATTGGCCTTTTTCATGGTGAAGATTGTTGTTGGAATGCTCCTTCCAGCAATTGCTAGTGTAATTTTTCAAGACTCCCACTGCCCTCTAAATTAAGGGAGTAGGCGTTTATCAGGTACCACATGCTAGACATTGTTGAATGTTTGATGCACATTATCTCATTTAATTGTTAAAGTTGATTAATTTGGGAAAGGAGTACTTCAAGGCTGTATATTGTCACTCTGCTTATTTAACTTATATGCAGTGTACATCATGCGAAATTCTGGGCTAGATGAAGCACAGGCTGAAATCAAGATTGCTAGGAGAAATATCAGTAATCTCAGACATGCAGATGACGCCACCCTTAGGGCAGAAAGTGAAGAAGTAAAGAGCTTCTTAATGAAACTGAAAGAGGAAAGTGAAAAAGCTGGCTTAAAACTCAACATTTAGAAAACTAAGATCATGGCATCAGTCCCATCAATTCATGGCAAATAGATGGGGAAAGAATGGAAACAGTGACAGACTTTACTTTTGGGGGCTCCAAAATCACTGCAGATGGTGACTGCAGCTATGAAATTAAAAGACGCTTGATATTTGGAAGAAAAGCTATGACCAACCCAGACAGCATATTAAAAAGTAGAGACATTACTTTGCCAACAAAGGTCCATCTAGTCAAAGCTATGGTTTTTCCAGTGGTCATGTATGGATGTGAGGGTTGGACTATAAAGAAAGCTGAGCACCAAAGAATTGATGCTTTTGAACTGTGGTGTTGGAGAAGACTCTTGAGAGTCTCTTGGACTGTGAGGAGATCCAACCAGTCAATCCTAAAAGGAAATCAGTCCTGAATATTCATTGGAAGGACTGATGCTGAATCTGAAACTCCAATACTTTGGCCACCTGATGCAAAGAACTGACCTATTTGAAAAGACCCTGATGCTGGGAAAGATTGAAGGCAGGAGGAGAAGCAGGCAACAGAGGATGAGATGGCTGGATGGCATCACTGACTTGATGGACATGAGTCTGAGTGACCTCCAGGAGTTGGTGATGGACAGGGAGGCCTGTCGTGCTGCAGTCCAAGAGGTCGCAAAGAGTCGGACACAGCTGAGCGACTGAAAAGAACTGAAATGCCTTGACCAAGGCAGAGTTAGTTGTTGCATGCTGGTCCACCTTCATTCTTTCATTCAGCACATGTCTTTTAGCAGCTGATCACATGCCATGCACTGCTCGCCACTGGGGATATAAGTGGTGAGCAAATAAAATTCTCCACCTTCATGGAGCTTACAGCCGAGCATCAGGCTCACATGAAGTGCCTGTAAAGCGCAGAGAAATGTCCAGCTCCAACCCAGGAGGACTGAGTTAGTAAGACAGGAAATGGGGAGTATAGTAGATTCCTAGGGCTGCCTCAAACTGGTGGCTTACAATAGCAGAAGTGTATTCCCTTGTAGTTCGGGAGGCCAAAAGTCTGAAATCAAGGTGTTTACAGCATGGTGCTCCCTCCAGAGGCTGTCTCTTATACACATCTTGAAAGTGAAAAAGCTGGCTTAAAACTCAACATTTAGAAAACTAAGATCATGGCATCAGTCCCATCAATTCATGGCAAATAGATGGGGAAAGAATGGAAACAGTGACAGACTTTACTTTTGGGGGCTCCAAAATCACTGCAGATGGTGACTGCAGCTATGAAATTAAAAGACGCTTGATATTTGGAAGAAAAGCTATGACCAACCCAGACAGCATATTAAAAAGTAGAGACATTACTTTGCCAACAAAGGTCCATCTAGTCAAAGCTATGGTTTTTCCAGTGGTCATGTATGGATGTGAGGGTTGGACTATAAAGAAAGCTGAGCACCAAAGAATTGATGCTTTTGAACTGTGGTGTTGGAGAAGACTCTTGAGAGTCTCTTGGACTGTGAGGAGATCCAACCAGTCAATCCTAAAAGGAAATCAGTCCTGAATATTCATTGGAAGGACTGATGCTGAATCTGAAACTCCAATACTTTGGCCACCTGATGCAAAGAACTGACCTATTTGAAAAGACCCTGATGCTGGGAAAGATTGAAGGCAGGAGGAGAAGCAGGCAACAGAGGATGAGATGGCTGGATGGCATCACTGACTTGATGGACATGAGTCTGAGTGACCTCCAGGAGTTGGTGATGGACAGGGAGGCCTGTCGTGCTGCAGTCCAAGAGGTCGCAAAGAGTCGGACACAGCTGAGCGACTGAAAAGAACTGAAATGCCTTGACCAAGGCAGAGTTAGTTGTTGCATGCTGGTCCACCTTCATTCTTTCATTCAGCACATGTCTTTTAGCAGCTGATCACATGCCATGCACTGCTCGCCACTGGGGATATAAGTGGTGAGCAAATAAAATTCTCCACCTTCATGGAGCTTACAGCCGAGCATCAGGCTCACATGAAGTGCCTGTAAAGCGCAGAGAAATGTCCAGCTCCAACCCAGGAGGACTGAGTTAGTAAGACAGGAAATGGGGAGTATAGTAGATTCCTAGGGCTGCCTCAAACTGGTGGCTTACAATAGCAGAAGTGTATTCCCTTGTAGTTCGGGAGGCCAAAAGTCTGAAATCAAGGTGTTTACAGCATGGTGCTCCCTCCAGAGGCTTGCAGGGAGGATCTCCAGCATATGGTGGTTGCTGGCCATGGTTGACATTCCTTGCTGTGTAGCTTCATCAGTCTGTTCTCTGCCTCCATCCTCACCCGGCCCTCTTCCTGAGTTTGTCTTTGCCTGGTCTTCCCTCTGTGTGTCTGTGTGTCTTTGGTCTTCCCTCTGTGTGTCTGTGTGTCTTTGGTCTTCCCTCTGTGTGTCTGTGTGTCTCTGGTCTTCCCTTTGTGTGTCTCTGTGTCTGTTTTCTCTTCCTATAAGGACACCAGTCATTGGATTAGGGCCCACTCTAATCCAGTATGACCTCATTTTATCTTGATTGCCTCTGTAAAGACACTATTTCCAAATAAGGTCACGTTCTAGGGTGCTGGGCGGAAGTGAATCTGGTGGAGATGCCATCCAACTCAGTACTAGGGGGCAGCCTCCATGTTTAAGTAGATCCCCAGGAGATTCCAGTGCCTGTGATCAACTGGCCACAGGTGCGGGAGCCCAGGTCAGCAGGGGACTGGAATCCCAGCTGGAGCAGCTGGGGCTTAGTGGTGGTGGTTACCACTACCACTACCGACCTATTTCTGGCTGCACAGTAGGGTCAGGATGCCCAGGAGAATGCATCAAAAGGAATCTGGAAATGAGGGCAGGTGGTAGGCTGCAGTGCATGGGGTCTCGAAGAGTCGGACAGGACTGAGCAACTTCACTTTCACTTTTCACTTTCATGCATTGGAGAAGGAAATGGCAAC
>SJYV01008549.1:73782-90583 GCA_006410875.1 Neotragus pygmaeus
CTATCTAGGTTGGTCATAACTTTTCTTCCAAGGAGTAAACGTCTTTTAATTTCATGGCTGCAGTCACCATCTGCAGTGATTTTGGAGCCCAATAATATAAAGTCTGACACTGTTTCCACGGTTTCCCCATCTATTTCCCATGAAGTGATGGGACCGGATGCCATGATCTTCGTTTTCTGAATGTTGAGCTTTAAGCCAACTTTTTCACTCTCCTCTTTCACTTTCATCAAGAGGCTTTTTAGCTCCTCTTCACTTTCTGCCATAAGGGTGGTGTCATCTGCATATCTGAGGTTATTGATATTTCTCCCGGCAATCTTGATTCCAGCTTGTGTTTCTTCCAGGCCAGCGTTTCTCATGATGTACTCTGCATAGAAGTTAAATAAGCAGGGTGACAATATACAGCCTTGACGTACTCCTTTTCCTATTTGGAACCAGTCCGTTGTTCCCATATGTATATATATGATACATATATATGAAATGGGAGGTTATATAAAACTATTCGTCATAAGGAGCAAGTCCAGATTCTCATGGAGACCAGAGGGGAGGTGTAATCCAGGAGAGAGAGAAAGCTGTCCTTGCCTTGGGGTAGTATGTACCTCAGTCTATCCAGTAACAACAGAGTATCAAGGAGGAACCCAGGTCTGTCTTTATGGAGGACAGGATGCTGCCAAAGTTTATATATATATATAGATATCTATATATCTATATATTTGTGTGAGATGGTGGCTCAGCAGTAAAGAATGTGCCTGCAGTGCAGGAGCTGCGGGAGACATGGGTTCTATCCCTGGGATGGGAAGACCTCCTGGAGGAGGGCATGGCAACCCACTCCAGTATTCTTGCCTGGAGAATCCCCCCTATAGACAGTGGTCTGCAGTTCACAGGGTTACAAAGAGTTGGACACAACTGAGGTGAGTGAGCATGCACAGGCGTGAGATGGGATGGGGTGGGCGGGGGTTAATCTGGGGCCCAGTCCCCGGACCCCTCAAGGCAGGGTACTCAACACCTGGCTGCCTGGGGCTTCTGTGGCTGGCGTCTTTGACCTCTTGTGCCCCTCCTAGGCTCCTTAATACCACTGCCATGTGGAAGGTCTTAGCAGGGGGCCTTTCTGCAGATGGAAGCTGTGGTTTTCCATCTCAGCAAACTTTTCAGTTAGTCTCTAAATTTAGAGTTATCAGATTACTAGGCAGTGTGCTAGGGATTTTCACCAGAGTCTTGCATTGCAGATGTGCTGGGGTCCCAGCTGCCAGCACCGTAAATCACCGAAAAGGCTGGATGAGGGTGATAGTGGTCAGTGGGTAAAGTTAACTCAGAGTTTCCCAAAACTGTGAGTTTTTTCTGAACACATGTTTTTGGGCCTCTAATGGGCTAATATATGATGCTTTTTAGGAAGGAACAGTGTAGTCCTGGGCTTCCCTGGTGGCTCAGAGGTAAGACTCTGTCTGCAGTGCAGGAGACTTTCAGGAAGACGCCACTTTGATCCCTGGGTCAGGAAGATCCCCTGGTGTAGGAAATGGCAACCCACTCCAGTATTCTTGCCTGAAGAATCCCAGAGACAGAGGAGCCTGGGTGGCGACAGTGCATGGGATCGCAAAGAGCTGGACACAACTGAGTGCCTGAGCGTGCACACAGAATGTGGTATGCAGTGTTCCCCAAACTAGTGGCCCACAGAATCCTCTTCAGGGGCTGGGGAGTCATGGGACACATGTCAGCAAGCAGTATCTTTGGAATGACCAAGTATGGAGGGTACGATTTATGTTCTTAAAGCTTCCCGTCCTCTGTAAACACTGACCTGCTTCCTCCTTGGTTTCCCTACTCTCTTTGCTGTTGGGTAGACTGAGGGACATGCCACTGCGAGGCAGGGACAACATTCTCTTTCCCCTGGAATTCAGCATCACCCCCAAGCTCTGCCCCTACACTGCCAGGCTTTGAGTAGTTTGAATTGCCCAGCTAGATGAATAGTTTTATTCAACATAAATCAGGAGCATCTCTTTTTTTTCCTGCCTTTTCATTTCAAGTATTTACTGTTCCCCAAATTTGGAGATTAGAAGAACTGAGTATCTCTTTTATGTCAGGCATTGGTGTCCTGGAGCTGAACAAGACGAACCCAGCCCCTGTCCTCATGATGTCTGTGGTCAGGGATGAAGAAGGACAGTGGATTGACGGATGGATGGATAGAAAGTCCTGGATGCCCCTGAGTTCTGACAGGGGCATTCCCTGGGGACACTCTCTTCAGAAGTGACCTTTAAGTTGAGATCAGCAGGAAGAGTGGGTTAAGAGGCAGTTAGAAAGTAACACAGTGCAGGATACCATGGGGTCAAATGAAGACTTCCTTTCCTCCCATCGTGAGAAACCAGGGGTGACTGGCTGAACTTTCACAGTGCAGGTGACCTTCAGAGCCCTCTGAGGTTAGCCTCAAAATGTGAGCAGAGCCTGTGTGTGAGGAGCACACTCTGAATTTCCTGCCCGTCTGTCCTGCAGCAGTGACAGGCTGGGTCCCCGCCCAGCTCTCCTGGCTGTGGGCTCCGGGTCTGTCGGCCTGCGCTTGGAGCTGGCCTCGCTCCTCTTCCCGGTCACATCTGAGCACAGCACAGGTAGGCAGGGTTTGCCACCTCTGCCAAGGTCAGTGCCTCTGTCCTGGGGGTGAGGGAGGGGTCTGGACACCTGGACTCTGGGCGGCCCTGCCTCCTCTGTGTGTAACTAGGTTTGGGGCTTCATGTAGGTCATGATTCACTTGTCCCTGGTCTTTCTTGGAGCCCTGCCCCTCTCAGGCAGTCCTCTTTCTGCTTTGTAAGCCTCTGGAAGAGCCTTTGGGCAGGCAGGAGAGTGTTTCTAAAGGACTCCAGCCTGTCTTGACACCCATTACCTTCCTCTCCTCCAGGAAGGCACCTCTGGGGCTTCTCACCTTGGGACTCTCCCCCAACCATCTTGGTTACCCCCAGGGAAGGGTACAGGACCAGGTAAGGGAGATCTGGGGGAGGAGGGCAGAGAAGGCTCCAGGTGGAGGGAAGTTCCCCCAATTGGTGTTGGTTGGGTTGTACCTGTGTTCATCACAGAACACTCCATTCATTCATGAATACATTCATCCCCTCATTCACCAGATGTTCATTTGCCCTTAACTGTACCAGATCCAGATCAGTCCCTGGCTCGGGAAGATCCCCTGGAGGAGGGCATGGCAACCATTCCACTATTCTTGCCTGGGAAATTCCATGGACAGAGAAGCCTGGTGGGCTACAGTCCATGGGGTCGCAAAAGAATCAGACACGACTTAGCAACTAAACAATAACAACCGAGATAGCAAAAGCAGGTTTTTTTTTTCTTTTAAGGTGGAGCCCCACCTACCCGCCATCCCCAACCCCATCACAACCATCTGTCTTTGTACCCCCACCTGCTCAAACTGGGCAATCAACCTTCTGGGAGGGCAGATAAAAGCTCTCCCGTCTGGCTCAGGTGATAAAGGTCTAGGGAGGGAGAGTTTCAGGAAGCCTCTGCCCCGCCCCTTCGCAGTGTGGCTTTTGTGCTGGCCACACTGATGCTGCCCCCGGCCCCACCGTGAGCAGGGTCACCCTGTCTGGCCGGTTCTTGCCCCCTTTCCGCCCTCGCCAGCAGCTGCCTGCCTGCCTGCCAAGTGCCTGCCTAATCCAGGAGCGCTTCCTGAGCCGCCCCTCGCTGGCTGCTCTTTTGTTTCTGGAATTCAGGCGGCTCAGCAGAGGGGCTGGCTTCGTGCACCCAGCTGCTTTGAGCTGCCTTAGGTCAAGAGTGCTCCGGGAGGAATGCGATCCTTAGAGCAAAGCCCTTGTAATGGATGCCTTCCCTGCCACCCCCCCAACGCTCGCCGGCGCCCCCCCTCCACAGTTGGGTTAGGGGAATAATTGGCCAGACTCTCAACTAAACAGGGTAGGCATGCTGGCGTCCTGGTTTGTTGTGCATTTCCCAAAGAATCGCCCTGCTCTGAGTGCTAATTTCCTTTGGCTCTCAGTCTCTGCAGAGCATGTGGAGGCAGGCAGCTTTCTCTGTGCTGCCACCCCGCTCTCCCGACCCCAGCCCAGCTATAAACCCTCAGGTAGAATGTCTCCTTCAGCAGTACAAATCAGGATCCTTTGAGAGCCTGACCGAGGCAGATAAGCTCAGCTTATCTGAAGGTTGATTGCCCGGTTTGAGGGAAAGGCAGGCCTAAGTGCTGTTAAGTGCCACACGCTTTGCATTATGACAGTGTGACCTCCTTTTCAGGTGAGGACACCAGGGTTCAGAATTCACATGTCCAGGGTTAGTAAGCAGTAGAGGTGAGATTCCACCCCAGAACTGCCTAATGTTGCACTCCGTGCCAGGCTGTTCCCCTAAATGTGGAGGAGTGTATTTGGAACAGGGAGGGATGTCCTTGTGTTCATTCTTATTTTTTAACTGACTTTGTGTTTTCAGGCAGTTTTAGGTTCACAGCGTATTGAACAGGAGGTACAGAGATTTCCCGTGTACCCCGCCTCCCCTCCACATCCACAGCCTCCTCCACTATCAGCAACCCCCACCAGAAGGGTCCATTTGTTAACAAGTCAGTGAACCTACAAATCCTCACCTGCATTCCAGAAACAAAAGAGCAGCCAGTGAGGGGTGGCTCAGTAAGCGCTCCTGTAGTGGACCTACATAAACACATTACTTGGAGACCACAGTTTACACTGGCGTTCACTCTTGGTGGTGTACGTTCTGTGAGTTTGAACAAATGTGGAATGACATGTCTCCACCATTATAGTACCATACCTAGTAGTTTAACTGCCCTGAAAGTCCTCCGTGCTCCCCCTGTTCATCTCTCCCCCACCCAACCTCTGGCATCCACTGATCTTTCTTCACTTTCTCTATAGTTTTTCCTGACAATTTCCAGATTGTCATATAGTTGGAATCATAGTACGTAGGCTTTTCAGATTGCCTTCTTTCACTTAGTAACGTGCATGTACGTTTCCTCCTTGCCTTCTTGATGGATGCTCATTCCTTTTTTTAACTTATGCAGAGATTTTTTTTTTTGGAGCACCTGCCCCTGTGCCAGGCTCTGGGCAGTTGGTATGGGCAGGGGGGATGTGGCTCCTGCTCTTTGCAGCTAGAGTTTAGCAGGAAGAGACACGTAAATAAGTAAATATCTGGCCTTGAAGAACAGCGTGCTAACAAGGGACACCTGATTTAGAATGATGAGGGATCAGAAAAAGCCTCTCTTTATAAGTGACGATTAAACCTGTCTGAGCGACAAGCAGAAGTGGAGTTGGGGAGCATCACAGACAGCTGTTCTCCTTCCTAGAAGCCTGCACACCCTTGAGAACAGCCTTTTCCATGAAGCCCTACCTGCTGAGTCCTTCTTGAGCTGTTATTGCCTGTTCCAAAGGTCCATAGCTGTTTTAGGTACCGATGGCTTCCTGAGAGAATCTGCTCAAGCCAATGGGCTCTTTCTGCAGGAGGTGTGCAGAGGAAAGACATTAACAGCATCTTGCTTTGAGCTTTTCCTACACAAGGGAAAATGCAGAGGATGGGAGTGTGGCTCTGTCGGACTGAGCTAAAATCGGAGAGAAGTCAGGACATTGCATATCTGACTTCTTGTGTTTGGAGCCTTTGAACCGCCTGGATGAGGGCAGTGTAACCTGGGCCAAAGGTCACTTCGCTATTTCCGGTAGCTGTTGCCTACGGAACACTAAGTATCTGAGATTGTTGTTGCTTCTTGTCAAGAGCCTTAGAACCCTCTCCTTAAAGGAAATACCCAAGTAGGCTGCAAGCTTGTGGGGGCTGCTGGAGGGTGGGGAGGGGGTCCTGGTGATGAGAGGGCTGCAACGCAAATTGGCTGCTGCTACCAGCTGTCTGGCTGTAAGCCAGCGCAAGACTGACTGAGAGTTCTTCCCTGCAAGGCCACTCTGCTCTAAACCCTTTACTGTCATTGCCCTGCTCCAAACCCTTCACTGGCTCCCATTGCCCACAGGGCAGGCGGGATATCTTACATGTTAAGTCCCTTCAGTCATGTCCAACTCTTGTGACCCCATAGACTGTAGCCTGCCAGACTCCTCTGTCCATAGGATTTTCTAGGCAAGAATACTGGAGTGGGTTGCTATGCCCTCCTCCAAGGGATCTTCCCAACCCAGGGATTGAACCTGTGTCTCTTGCGTCTCCTGCATTGGCAGGTGGGTTCTTTACCATTTTAGCAGGACATATAGACTGAGACCCCGTCCACCCTTGCAACCTACTTTGTTCAAGCTTACTCTTCCTCTCTGGCTGTTCCAAGGGCTCCAGCTTCCCCAGACGGGACACCAGTGTGGCCTTGCAGGTGCTGTGTTTCCAGCCGAATTTCCTTTTCCCCTTCATCTTCAACAGGTCAGTTCCTAGACGTCCTTCCAGAATTTGACTAGACAGGTCTCCTTGAGGTTCCCACTGACTTGCTACTCTATACAAGTGGCCACACCTTCCTCTGGGCCGTGGGCAGTCAGTACTCACCACTGCAGTCCCTCCCTTCCTCTCTCCCTCCCTTCCTTCACTCCTTCACCATTTAATTCCAGGCATCTGACCGTGTTCTTGCCACACCAGGGCAGTGGCAGACCCAGACTTGCACCCTCAAGGAGCTTGAAGTCCCATGGTGGTAGCATGAACCCATCAAACAATGAAGATGAAAAATACCCAAAGAAGTCAAATCCTTTCCTTAAAGAAGTGAAGATTTTGTCCATGATTTTAAAAGTCTACACGTAATAAATGCTGGAGAGGATGTGGAGAGAAGGGAACCCTTCTACTCTGCTTTGTTGTTTGGTTGCTAAGTCTTTGCGACTCTGTGAACTGTAGCCCACCAGGCTCCTCTGTCCATGGGAGTTCCCAGTCAAGAAAACCGGAGTGGGTTGACATTTCCTTCTCCGGGGGTATTTTCCCGACCCAAGGATTGAATCCACATCTCCTGCATTGCAGGAAAATTCTTTACCAATGAACCACCAGAGAATGGAATGTAAATTGGTGCAACAACTAAAAAAATTTGTGATATCATCCAGCAACCCCATTCTTGGGCATATATCCAGAGAAGATGAAAGTTCTATCTCTAAAAGATACAAGCACACCAATGTTCATAGCAGCACAATAGCCAAGACTTGGGAGCAACGTAAATGTGCATTAACAGATGAATGGATAAAGAAGATGTGGTACATATATACAGCAGATTTTTATTCAGCCATAAAAAAGAATGAAATAATGCTATTTGCAGCATCATGGATAGACAGACCTAGAGAGAATCATTATCATGTGACTTACTAAATGAAGTAAGTCAGAGAAAGACAAATATGTGTTATCACTTATATGTGGAATCTAAAAATAATGCAAATGAATTTATTTATAAAACAGAAACAGACTCACACATAAAAAATAAACTTTGTTACCGAAGGGGAAAGGAGGGGTGGATAAATTAGGAATATGGAATTAACAGATGCATATAAAATAAAGAATAAAGATTTACTGTATAGCACAGGGAACTGTATTCGATATCTTATAATAACCTATAGTGTAAAAGAATCTGAAAAAATATGTATGTTAACTGAATTACTTTGCTGTAACCTGAAATTAACAAAATATTGTGAATCAACCATACTTCAACTAAAAATTGTTTATTAGAAAAGATTTTCTCCACGATTTAAAATAATAAAAGGTTGAGGAAAAGGACACATTAAAATTCTTCTAGTCTCAGATCTAGTATTTCTTGTTAGTTAAGCCCTGGGGTTATAGGACTTTGTCACACTCGGTTTCTTCATGTGTAATGTTAGCGACAGGAAATAATTGATCAGACGTTGGGCACCTTCCATGATCACAGCTTTAGGGCTACTGAGAGAGTGGTGGTGTGGCTTCAGGTTCTGGGGGAATGAGTCAGAGAAGAGATCCTAGCATGACATCTCTACCAGGCTTCGCTTTCAGAGGGCAGATCTCCCCTCCCTCAGGGAAGACTTCCAGCGTCCACAGCTTTGCTCTGCAGTGCTGATCCCGGTTTGGAATTCTGCAGTTGCCTTACTCTTTGATGCTCATCTCTTTCCAAAGGGGCCATGAACTCCACTAGAGTGGGTGATATGTCCATCTTATTTTTTTTTATAATAGCTTTATTGAGATATCATTCACATACCATAAAATTCACCCTTTTGAAGTCACATTCAGTTGCTTTTTAGTGTATTCACAGAGATGTGCAATCATCGACACTTATCTAATTTAAGAACATTTTAATCATTCCTTAAAGAACCGTCATATCCATTAGCAGGTTCCCCCTGCTGTTAACCTTCCCACCGGCCCCCAGCTTCCAGCATTTGCTGATCTACCTTCTGTTTGTATGGCTTTGTTACCAGAAGCGGGGCCCAAGAGTGGGCTCTTGTCTAACACTCGGAAGCGAATTGTCCGAGAAGACACATGTCCTTACAAAGCAAAAGACTATTGGGAAGGGGCGCCCAGGCAGAGAACAGTGGGATGAGGGAACCCAGGAGGGGGTTCCCTCCTCCTGGACAGAGGGTTCCTCTGCCTCGTGGCGGTGTCAGTTTTGGGTAATGAGATTAGCTTACCAGGTTGTCTGTGGCCAGTCATCTTGCTTGTGCCCACTTTTGGTCTGACTAGGGTCCTTCCTGATGGCGCTAGATTCTCTCTGCCAAGGGAGGATTTCTGGGAGGTTGGCAGGACATATTATGGGTTGGTGACTCCTCTCTCCTTTTGGCCCCTCCCAGATTTTCCTGGTTAGGTTTCAGTGGCAGCACCGTGTTCCTTATGGGGAATCTCTGACCTCCTGTTGTGAGACAGCTCATGCAAGTGGTTATTACCATGCCTGCCCCAGGCAGACAGTTTTGGTAACAGTTCCCTAACAGATTTTCCTGTGCTGCACATTTCATATAAAGAGAGTCCTATGATATGTGGCCTTTTATGACTGGATCTTTTTCACTTAACATAATGTTCTCAAGGTTCATCCAAGTTGTAACACATACCAGTATTTCATTCCTTTTTGTGGAATAATAATATTCCATGGGATGGGTATACCATATATTTCCATTCATCGGTTGGTGGACATCTGGGTTATTTTCATTTGGGGGCTATTATGAATAATGCTGCTATGTCCAGTTCAAGTGTTTGTGTGGTCATCTGTTTCCATTTCTCTTGAGTGTACACCAAGGATTGGAATTGCTAGGTCATGCGGTAACTCTTTTACATTTTGAGGAGCAACCAAATCATTTTCCACAGTGGCTGCACCATTTTTCTTTAACACCAGCAATGTCTGAGGGTTCCAGTTTGTACCAGTTTGTTCACATTCTCACCAGCATGTGTTTATTTTCTGTTTCTGTTTTTATAATAGCCATTCTAATGGGTGTGAAGTGATATCTGATTGTGGTTTTGACTTGCATTTTCCTAAAGTAATGTTGAGCATCTTTTCATATGTTATTGGCAATTTCTGTACCTTCTTTGAAGAAATATCTGTTCAATCATTTGCCCATTTTTAAATTGGGTTGTTGGTCTTTTTGTTGAAGATTTGTAAGAGTTCTTTGTACGTTCTGAATTAGAGTCTCTTACTGATCTGTGATTTCCAAATATTTTCTCCCATCCAGTGGGTTATCTTTACATTTTCTTGATGGTGTCTTTTGAAAGTTTTAAAATTTGAAGTCTAACTTACGCAATTTTTTCTTTTTTTTTATTCCTTCTATTTTGGATGTCATATCAAAGAAACCACTGCCTAATCATAAAGATTTGTTCCTGTTTTTTTGTTTTTTAAGAGTTTTACAGTTTTACTCTTACATACATGTTTGTGTCTGTCTCATTCCTGATTGTACCCCCTCTGCCTAGAATAATGCCTGGTATACAGAAGGTACCTGATACTTATTGAGTGAAATGAATGAATTGACATCTCCTAAATGAGTGCATGAATAGCTATCTCCTTGTCCCAAAGCTGTTGCTGTTCACAGCCCCAGGGTAAGAGAGGGTGTTGGGGGGGAGGGTCGCCAGTTTGTTTTCATCCCATCCGCCAGTTAACCTGCCCTTGATGAGCTCTCACAGTTCCTTTTCTGCAGCTTCTTCTTTCCGTTTTTCCTGGATTTTTGCTTCTGTTTTGTTTCCCTTTTTGACAAAATGTTGCTAAGACATTTCCTAAGTAAACTGTGTCTGGTCTGCTTGGTATGTATGGTAGAGATATAAGAAAATTTTTTCATTCATCAGAATCTTGGGTGACATAGTTTTCTTGTTGCATTTGCTTGTGTTTGACTGATAAATTCAGATGACACTGTAGTATATAAATTATGAAGGAAGAGTCACCTCCTCAGGGGACATATGATGGCTGGAACTTACTTTTAGAAAAAAGTGTGTATATAGAGAAAGAAAAGGTAAGTAACAACTCATGAATCTGGGTGAAGGCTATTTGGAGTTCTCTGTACTCTAGCTTTTATTAGGCTGGGCCAGGTCTGAGTTGTGGCACTCAGGGTCTCTGATCTTCATTGTGTCATGCAGGATGTTGTAGCTGTGGCACACAGGATCTTTAGCTGTGGCATATGAGCTCTTAGTTGTGGCGTGTGGAATCTAATTCCCTGACCAGGGATTGAACCTGGCCCCCTGCATTGGGAGCGTGGAGTCTTAACCACTGGACCACCAGGGAAGTCCTTATGTGCAAAATTAACAACCTTTCTTACACTGAATTTTTTTCAAAACAGTGTTTCTCACAACCCCACCCATAGAGGAAATTAAGCTGAGGACCCTGAGAGGTTGCTGGATTCTTGGTGCTTTATATCCATTTTTCATTTAATCCTCAGCTGTTGGAAAGGAAGCCAAGGTGAAGGTGGGCTGACCAAGGTCATACAACCTGGTTGAGTGGAAAACCCTGAATTTGGACTTGGGACTCCCACTGAAGTCCTCCTATGCGTTTTATGGCCTTGTGCATCTCAGGCGGTCGACCTGTTGCTGGGAATGACCAGGCTGCTTCCCTTGCCTCTGGCTTCACGTTCTTGACACTTCACGTGCCCAGCGAGGGTGGGAGGGGGTGGTCCAGGAGTTTCTAGAATAGAGCGACTGCCATTTGGGGCTTGAAGGAAAGCGAAGAGGGAATGGAGGGAATTGATGCTCCCTGAGGCTCCCGGGAGGCAGCCCTGACCCCCTCTTCTGCCCTGCGTGTTCCAGGAGCTGAAGCTGCCCACCTTCCGAGCCCACTCCCCGCTCCTGAAGAGCCGCAGGTTCTTCGTGGACATCTTGACCCTGCTGAGCAGCCACTGCCAGCTCTGCCCCGCTGCCCGGCACCTGGCTGTCTACATGCTGGATCACTTCCTGGATCGCTATGACATCACCACCTCCAAGCAGCTCTACGCCGTGGCGGTCTCCTGCCTCCTGCTTGCAAGTACGTGGACCCTGCTTCCTTCCCTGTGTGTGCCCTCCTCCTCCATGAGCCCACATGCTCCCGATTTGTTCTGCGTTTCCAGATCTTTGTGCATCTTCTGTATTCATCCTTAGCTGAATGCGAAGAAGTGAAGTTGCTCAGTCGTGTCTGACTCTTTGTGACCCCATGGAATGGAGCCTGCCAGGCTCCTCCATCCATGGGATTTCCCAGGCCAAAATACTGGAGTGGATTGCCATTTCCTTCTCCCGGAGATCTTCCCGACCTAGGGATCAAACCTGGGTCTTCCGCACTTCAGGGAGACTCTTTACCATCTGAGCTACCAGGGAAGCCCTAGCTGAATGCAAGCTATGGTAATAGTAATCAACATGTTCTTTAGCATCTAAAATGTACCAGGCTATAAGGCATAAGGACTTTAGCAACTTGATCTTAAAAGAATCCAATAATGACTCTAGAAGACAGATCTTTGAGTACCTGCATTTCACCGGGGCACAGAGAGATTAAGAAATTTGCTTGAGTCTATAGCAGATAGAATTTGAGTCCAGAAATGCACAATGCCAGAATCTGTGTCTTAACCCCATGTTACCTCCTTTCTGACATAGGGCCTGTGAATGTGCTAGGTGGGTGGCTGGGGAACTCTAGCAACCACTGTCCTCAGACGTGTTTAGAAATGTGACTGCTTGTGTGGGTCCCAAGCAGGACCCTTCATATAGTTGTTAGGCCTGGGCACAGGCCTCTTTCAATGAGGCCTCACTAAAACACAGCATGGCTTTGACCATCTGTCTGCCTGCCTGGGTAGGAAATGAACATGCTCCTGGTCTGGTCCAAACTCAATCTGCCATACCATGCTGCCGCTTTAAAATCGCCCCCTAGTTTGCCGACAGTCTTAAAAGGACCAGCCGTCAGGGTCCTGCCTCTCTGACCTCATGCCTTTCTCTTCCATCCCTGGGTTCCAGCCAGTCCCCTTGTTCCCCTGTCACAGAGCTTTGCATATGCTGTTCCCTCTGCCCAGAGCCTCCATTGTCTTCCCCTGCCCATCTGGTCTTGGTTAGACGGCACTTGGGCCCTGTGCTTGCATCCCCAAGAAAGCCTCCACCACTGCCTGCAGAGTGAGTGGTGTCTATGTAAGGTGTCTCTGAGGTACAGTTCCACGGCNGTTCCAGCCAGTCCCCTTGTTCCCCTGTCACAGAGCTTTGCATATGCTGTTCCCTCTGCCCAGAGCCTCCATTGTCTTCCCCTGCCCATCTGGTCTTGGTTAGACGGCACTTGGGCCCTGTGCTTGCATCCCCAAGAAAGCCTCCACCACTGCCTGCAGAGTGAGTGGTGTCTATGTAAGGTGTCTCTGAGGTACAGTTCCACGGCGTCGTGGATTTTTAGTTAAAACCCACCTCCCCCACTAAGCAGGCTTCCCTGATGGCTCAGCTGTAAAGAATGCGCCTGCAGTGCAGGAAACGCAGGAGATTCCGGAGATGCTGGTTCAATTCCTGGGTCGGGCAGAGCCGCTGGAGAAGGGAATGGCTACCTACTCCAGCATTCTTGCCTGGAGAATCCCATGGACAGAGGAGCCTGCAGGCTACCATCCATGGCGTCATAGTCCAACCTCCAGGCTACAGTCCAAGAGTCGGACAGGACTGAGTGACTGAGCAGCACACTCGTACTAAGCAGTGAGTTTCAGAGGGGAAAGGAGCACCTAGGAAAGCCTCCGAATGTAGTATTTGTGGACTAAAGGAAATGAGTGGAGCCAAGGGTTCCCTTAGAGTGGGGCCAGGTGTGAAGATGTTCAACGGGAATTACGTCTTCTCGTCTATGGGGTTTCACTGGTCGACGTCAGTGTAAAGGAACGATAGATTAGTCTAAAACGGAAGCAGCGATGTAATTCAATAACAGGATAAAATAATGTCCCCGGGAAGGGGTAAGAAACTAAGGGCGACTACGAAGTTTCTGGTACGGGTAAAAGAGGTCACCGAAACAGACAGGGACCGTGTGACGACGCTTGGGAAGTAGTGGTAGTGGGTCAAGGCTTATGTACCGTAATCTCAAAAATCGTAAGACGGAACCAAAGATGGGACGGTGGACGGTGGACGGCAATAGATATTAGGGACACGGTCGAAACCCAAATGTCGGAAGGCCTAAACACTAAAAGAGATGGAACCTGGTCGACCGAAAGGGGACACTATATTCCGTCGGGCCGAACGACCCTCTGACCGGACGAACGATGAAGTTTCAGGGTTTAGTCGTGCGTCGAGAGACACCAGAACCCTCCTCGACCCCCGACCGCTCTGCAGGGACGTCACCTTCCGTCCTGCCCGCAGCGTTTTCGGGGGGCCCTCGGGGAGTCTGCGCCATGGCCTCCGGCTTGCTGCTGTCTGTGATCTGTGGTCTGCATCGAGGCCCCTGGGGCAGGGGACTTGGATTTCCACGGCCGCCGAGGCTCCGGCGTCTGTCTGGGGAGCTGGGGCGGGAGGTGTGCCCTGGGGACTGCTTTGTGCGGTGGCTGCCATGGCAGAGGGAGGGGGCCTTTCAGACAGAGAGGCAGAGCCCCCGACACACCCACACATCTGAGGGCGGCAGCCAGCCGCGAGTGGCAGGAATGGATTTTTCAGGACACCTGCCATATGCTCAGGGGCCCCGGGCAAGAAAAGTTTCCATGACAGCCTGAAACCCTATTCATTCCTCCTTTGCCTCTCCCCAGGCCAACCGTCAGCTGCAAGGGAGGTCACCCTGCTCAGGAGCTTCTGAGTTCTGCTAATTTCCTAGCAAATAATTAATTCCCAGATAAGAAGGGGGACAGTTCTTGGGCTTTTTGCAGCTGCTTCCAGGTGAGGGTCTTGCATAAGATGGAACCCCCTCACCCACATGGACTTTCTCTGCTCCCATAAAACAGGAGCCGGTCGAGGACCCGTGTCTCCAGATTGTGGAAGGAGGAAGAAAAGCAAGAGTTTGTGGGCTGGTGCATGGCAGACCCGTGGCAGAGCCGCCCTTTGCCTCTCTGTGATCAAGTTTTATTTATTTATTTTTCATCCCTGGCATTGCTAAGTAGATTCTTAACCCCCGGACCACCAGGGAAGCCCCTGTATGACCAAGTTAACTTCATTTCCTTCCTTAACAGGGGAGAGACTCCTGTTGTTGTTGTTCAGTTGCTAAGGCATGTCCGACTGTTTGGTGACCCCATAGACTGTAGCCCACCAGTCTCCTTTGTCCATGGGATTTCCCAGGCAAGAATACTGGAGTGGGGTGCCACTTCCTCCTTCAGGGGATCTTCCCGAAGCAGGGATCAAATTCATGTCTCCTGCATTGGCAGGCAGATTCTTTACCAGTGAGCCGCCAGGATAGCTTGGAGAGACTCCTTCTGTAAGTATAATCTAGATATAAGTGTGCCATAAATCGAATAGAGCCACTGTCTTCTGTAGTCTCCCGTCTTACACAGCACCCCTCCCCAGCTGTCTTTTGGTGGTTGTTGTTTAATTAAAAGGGCAATTTGACAGCACAGAAACCCCACCACTTGCAGGTGAGTTGGCTGTGATGGTGCCACATGATCATCGTCCTGCTGGGGTGGCTGCATTGTTTACTGGTCCCTTTCTACACACCCAGCCCTGTGCCAGCCACTTCACACACACATCACTTGGAAGCCTCGCAACCAGCCCGTGTAGTCATCCGCCCATTCTGTAGGTTCAGAGAGGGCCAAAGTCACACAGTTTGGAATTTTGCTTTGTTTTTTTAAATTGAGGTAGAATTCATATCACAACATAGAATCTACCGTTTTAACCACTGTAAAGTGGCATTTAGTTCACGTACCACTGTTGTACACCCATCAGCTCTCTCTAGTTCCAGAATATGTCCATCACTCCGAAAGGTGTCCATGTACCCCATTAAGCAGGCAGTTCCCATTCCTGCCCAGCCCCAGCCCCTGGCAACCACCAGTCTGTTTTGTGTCTGTATGGAGTTGCCTATTCTGGATGTTGCATATGGAAAGGAATCATTATATGTGACCTTTTTATGTCTGCTTTCTTTTAAGTTTCATCTGTGTTGTAGCATGTGTCAGTACTTCAGTGCCTTATTCCTTGTTATGGCTGTATGGATACATACAGCCTTGTGTGGATGGACCACAATTTGTTGATCCATTCACATGTTGATGGACATTGGGGTGGTTTTCACGTTTTGGCTGCTAGGATTAGTGCTGCTGTGAACATTTGAGCACCAATTTTGTTAGAACATTTATTTTCAATTCTTTTGTGTATCAACATCAGAGTGGAATTGCTGCCCATATGTGGTTATTCTGTGCTGAACTTTTTGAAGGATACTTGGAGTTTCGCCTTTGCCTCGTATTGCCCTTCAGAGATGAATGTGTGCTGAGTCCCTACCCCCAGGATATGGACCGGGGAAGGAAAGAAAGGATAGAGGGAGGGAAAGAAAACCAGAAAGGCAAGAGGCGTGACCCAGTGGCATTTTGCTGGGATGGCAAGGCCTTAAATGTAGTATAAGATCTTGCGCTACTGCTAAATCACTTCAGTCGTGTCCAACTCTGTGTGACCCCATAGACGGCAGCCCACCAGGCTCCCCCGTCCCTGGGATTCTCCACGCAAGAACACTGGAGTGGGTTGCCATTTCCTTCTCCAATGCATGAAAGTGAAAAGTGAAAGTGAAGTAGCTCAGTCGTGTCCAACCCCCAGCGACCCCATGGACTGCAGCCTTCCAGGCTTCTCCTTCCTTGGGATTTTCGATCTTACGATGATGATATAAAAAGTATGTGATGCAGTAAGTCCCCAACATACGAACAAGTTCCATTTTGAGAGTGCATTCATAAGTCCAACTTATTCGTAAGTCCAACTTGTTCAGAAGTCCAACAAAGTTAGCCTAGGTACCTGATTAACACAATCTGCTGTGTAGTACTCTACTGTAATAAGTTTGTAATACTTTTCATACAAATAACACATGAAAACAAAAGCAAAAAATAAAACATTTTTAATCTTGCAGTACAGTACCTTGAAAAGTACAGTAGTACAGTACAATACTTCTTCAGCGATCAATGCAAAGAAATAGAGGAAAACAACAGAATGGGAAAGACTAGACATCTCTTCAAGAAAATTAGAGATACCAAGGGAACATTTCATGCAAAGATAGGCTTGATAAAGGACAGAAATGGTATGGACCTAACAGAAGCAGAAGATATTAAGAAGAGGTGGCAAGAATACACGGAAGAACTGTACAAAAAAGATCTTCACGACCCAGATAATCATGATCATGTGATCATTAATCTAGAGCCAGACATCTTGGAATGTGAAGTCAAGTGGGCCTTAGAAAGCATCACTACAAACAAAGCTAGTGGAGGTGATGGAATTCCAGTGGAGCTGTTTCAAATCCTGAAAGATGATGCTGTGAAAGTGCTGCACTCAATATGCCAGCAAATTTGGAAAACTCAGCAGTGGCCACAGGAATGGAAAAGGTCAGTTTTCATTCCAATCCCAAAGAAAG
>SJYV01008549.1:101233-181922 GCA_006410875.1 Neotragus pygmaeus
GTGTTTTGAACTCTTTGTGTGGATTTGCTCATTTAATTTTCAAAACCATCCTGTGAAGTAGGCACTGTTATTTCCTCCAGTTGACAGAGGAGGAAACCGAGTCCCAGTGGTTGGGTAACTTTCCAATTGGGTGAGCAGCCGGGGAGGGACCCAGGTGGCCCCGAGTCCTTGCTTTCGGCCATTACACAACAGCAGCCTTGGTCCCCGAGCAGGTCATTCTCTTCCGTGGCCATAGCAGGAAGTGAGATGCCTGGCTCCTCTGCTCTCTGAGTCTGCTGAGCCGCGTTTCAGCTGACCTGGATGGAAGCTGCAGCCCCAGGGACCAGGCCTCATGATTGGAAGCGGCTCCCCTTCTGACCTTGAGAGAGGCGGCCAAGGTTGCTGCCTTGCTCCTCCTCCCGCCACCTCCTCCTCTTCTTCCTCCTCATTTTCCTCCCCCTCCCACTTCTCCCTTCTCCAAGCAGAGAAGTTGGAATAACAAAAGATCCAGAACTCCTGATATCCACGCCTTCAGCTCAGAAGAGAACTTGTCAGATTTTCTGTGGCTGGCAGCTCAGTCAGGCCTGGTCTGGAGCAGCCCAGGTCAGCTGGCAGGGGCATTCTGCAAAGCAGTGGCCTTCATCACAGGGGAGAACTCCCTTCCTCTGCACAAAGCACTGCTTGACCCTGGCCCCAGAAACCAGCTATGTACATGACAGGGGGCCACATTGCATGCCCCTGCTTTTACACTCAGTGAAATTATTTGAGTGTTTTTTAAAGAGGAGCACAAAGGAGCCCAGGCTTTGCTGTGGTCAGCAAGTGAAGTCATCGCGCCAGTTTGCTCCATCCTGAGACAGGGAAGCCCTCACGGCCAGAAGGGAAGCCGGTGTGTGACCCAGCTGGCTGAATGCCACCTCTGACTCGGAGGCATTTTTACAATTTCCTCCTGGAGAAAACAGCTACCCGCAGCCTCACCTCCAGTCCAGAGTTGAACTCCGGAACTGAGCCAGCCTGTCAGAAATGGGCTTTCAGTCCTTCATTCATTTTTTATTGAGCTCTGCTCTGTTCTGGACCCTGAAGATGCAGCCAGAACAGAACAGCCTGCTGTGAGGAGGGGAACGGGGAGGCTCTGAAAGGCAGGCTGAGCCCAGGGACCTGATCGTCTCGGGCCCCACCATCTCCCAGGCTCAGTGCGTAGTAGGTGTGTGTGTGTGAAAGGAATCTTCGATTGCAGGGATCATGGGCATTCCTTAAGGGCCTTTCTTTATGTCCTAAGGAAGGCAGGGAGCTCAACCGTGGAAGAACCCCACTTTACCTTCCCGCTGAGTCTCCCAGATGCCCCAGTTTGGCTGGGATCACAGGCTTGTTTCTGCAGGACATTTCCTAACCTCCAGATCCCTGGAGGGGCTGGGGTTCTTGGATGCGGTGCATCTGGAGTAGGTCTTCAAGGACAGACTGGGAGTGTAGGATGCTCCCCACTTCCCACCTACAGTGGTCTTTATAGCTTCTTCCCTTCACTGAAGACTGCCACTGAAGCACTGTCTTTTTTTTTTTTCTTTAAAGATCTAATTAAAAAAAAATTTATTTATCTGGCCATGCCGGGTCTTAGTTGTGGCATGCGGAATCTTTAGTTGCGGCATGCAGGGGTCTAACCTGAATAGGGATCAAACCTAGGCCCCCTACATGGGAAGTGCAGAGTCTTAGCCACTGGACCACCAGGAAAAGTCCCTGAAATACTGTCTTACAGTGGGAGGGTTTTCTTGCTCTGTCCCTGGCTTTCTCTCTCTCCCACCTGAAATCTGGTCCTTAGGTGAAGCTGTCACTGCACCTGTGGCTGACTACATGGTTGGCTCTGAAGCGAGCAGATGTTTATAAAGTAGTGCACATTCCAGTGCTGAGCTCTGGGCCCTTCTGAGCATGCTGAGCCCTTGTGCCGTCCTTACGAGCATTTTGTCTCCTCCTGTCACTCCTATTGCTCTTGCCCTGACGTTGAGACTCGCCCCTAGCCACACAGCCGGTGACTGACCGAGCCTCCAGGATCCTGGATGGCCCTGCGCGCTGTGCTGGCTCTGGCTTCTCCATCAGATTGCTCAGATGTGTCTCCACTGGTTCCTTGGAAAGACACTTGTCTGCTGCATATGAGCAGTGCTCGTTTGGGGATGAATAGGAAGCAACCTTCCGGCCTCAATAACAAAAAACTTTTTTTTTAATGAAAAGCTGGTTTGGGTGGAGAGGAATCTGTCCTTTTTCAAAATTTTCTTTNAAGACACTTGTCTGCTGCATATGAGCAGTGCTCGTTTGGGGATGAATAGGAAGCAACCTTCCGGCCTCAATAACAAAAAACTTTTTTTTTAATGAAAAGCTGGTTTGCGTGGAGAGGAATCTGTCCTTTTTCAAAATTTTCTTTTTATTGAAGTATATTCAATTTACAATGTTGTTTAATTACTGCTTTACAGCAGTGATTCTCTTATACCTGCACACACACACACACACACACACACACATACACATTCTTTTCTTAATGTATCCTTTTTCATTATGGCTTATCATAGAATGTTGAATATAGTTCCCTGTGCTGTACAGTAGGATGTTATTTATCCATTTTATATATAAAAGCTTATATCTGCTCGCCTCACTCTCCCAGTGAATCCCTCCCCTATCTCCCTCCCCCTTGCCAGTCACGTCTGTTCTCTGTGTCCCTGATGCTGTTTGTCTCATAGATCTGTTCATTTGTGTCATACTTTAGATTCCACATATAAGTGATACCACAGGATCTTTGTTTTTGTGACTTACTTAGTAGCTAATCTCCAGGTCCATCCACGTTGCTGCAACTGGCATTGTTTCAATCTTTTTTGTGCCTGAGTAGTATTCCATAGTACACATGTACCACATCTTGTTCATCTGTTGATGAGCATTTGGATTGTTTCCATGTCTTAGCTGTGAGTAATGCGATGTGACTATAAGGGTGCATATATCTTTTTGAATTATGGTTTTGCCTGGATATATGCCCAGGAATAGGGTTGCTGGATCGTATGATGATTCTGCTTTTAATTTTCTGAGGAATCTCCACACTGTTTTCCGCAGTGGCTGCACCAACTTTCATTCCCACCAACAGTGTAGGAGGTTTCCTTTTTTCCCCACATCCTCTAGGGGAGGCTATTCTTTATTGCAGAAAGTTTGCTTTGGAAGAAAAAACTAAGTCTCTTTGATCATACACATCTTTAGTGGAAAGGCTCTGGGATTAAATTACTAAATGGCATAAAGAGGAGGATTGACAGAGGTGAGTATTTGTGGACAACAGGGTGGTTAGATGGGGAGGTTGCAGCTGGCCTGACACCCATGTTCATGGGAATTCCTGCGCCCAGATAAGTATACTCTCAGAGACTTTCAGGGATTGCAAGGATCTTTGTGACTGTATCTGAGATTTCTTGCTTGTGGAATAGAAAACTCTAGACTTTGGAACCATTTATGTATTCATTTTAAAAAGAACTACTTAAGTATTAAATTTGTGCTGGCTGCTGTGCTGAGTGAAGGGCATCTACAATGTTACAAAGACAGATGTGTTCCCATCGTCATGGAATAAGGAGCTAGCCAGACTGCATTTTGCACTTGCTCTTCACAACTGGATGATTGGGCAACTCACTTAACCTTTCTGAGCTTCTAATTCCATGTGGAAAACAATCCCAACCTCTGGGGTTGTTCCCAGAATGAACTGAGTTTGCTTGTCAGTTCCTGAGGCTGTGCCTCCCTGGGGGCTGCCTGCATTGTTTGATGCCTGCTGTGCAGTGCTGGAGCCTGGGAGACAGAGGGGAGCCCAGAGTGAACCACGTGCCCTCTGGGGCTCACATCCTGGTGTGTGGATTTTCTGCCTCTTGCCAACTAGCTAGACTAGGAAAGTCCCTCCCCTGTGAGGAGGACCCATCCGGGAAAGGCCTTGGACCCCACACTGCCCTTGACTTCCCAGGCTCTGTGAACCTTGAAATCACCAGCAGAAGGGTGGAATTCAAGGTCACAGTCTAGGGCAAGGAGGCTGGAGCCACTCTGGCATTCTCTCTGGGGATCTGGTACAGCCCGGCCAGTGGGGTCAGTGGGGCTGAGGGAGCCTTTGGTTGGATTTACTTTCACCCCTTTTTCAGAGCCTGTAAGAAAAGGTTTGTAGTATTGACTGCCAACGCTAGTTCGTCTCTACTCAACTAACCGGACTTTAGAAGAAGATCCCAGATCCACGGTGCAAAGAATAAATACCATGTTCAGCAAATAATAGCAGCAGTTACTACCATTTATGGAGCGATTGGGGTCCTTTGCCAATCATTTTGCCTCCTGTCTCCTTGAGCCCTCCCAACCATCCTTTGGGGTGTAAGTTTCCATGTGATTGCCCAGAATCGTGTGAATCATAACAGCAGTGAGGGTGGAGAACTAGCACCTGAGCCTGAACTTGAACTCCTTGGTGGGGGTGGGGGTGGGGGTGACGGTTCAAGAGGAGGCATTCTTGTCTGTTTCCATTAAGGACCCTCCTCCCCCAGAATCTGGGCTTCCCTTGGTAGCAGGATGCTCAGCCCTCATTAAATACCTTACTCAAAAACAAAAAGCAAACAAACAAAAAAGTCCTGCTCTTCCTGAAGGCCACTAGTCTCCCCTCCCTTAAAAGAAGAATCTAAGGAAGAATTTGCATCAGAAAGGTCTCCTTTCTGCCTGACCCAGCCTGGGAACTAAAGGGTGGAGTACTTCCTCTCCCAGCCATTGGGGAAAAAGCCTTTTCCATCAGGGCTTTCTCTTTCCTCTTGTGTCTTCACGTCCTCTACCACCCCGCACCTTCTACAGTCATGTCAGAAGATGTTAGGTTCAGTGGAGGGCCAGGCAGTCACCAGAGTGGCTCTTTACCCTTTGACCTGCTTTCCACCCTTCCCTTTATCATCGGCTGCACACAGAGTAGGGCCGAGGGCTGCTGGAAGAAGGTGGGGTCTCAATCCCTGATCGAGAACATTTTGTTTTTCCATCTCAGATGAAAAGCGGGGGCGGTGGCTGTGGGGGGAGACTTTAAAATAGGAGAGTGGCCTTTCTTGAGAAAGAGCAGTGTTGCCTGTTTTAAAAGGCATTGCATTTCTTTAGCAAAGAAGAATTGTTTTCATAGCTGTTGCCTTAAAACCTGGTCTCTTTAGCCAGGAGGCCTTGGCCTCATGTCGGAGCCTAGGTTTAGCTCCTGAATGAGCAGCAGGTAATCCTAAATGAATCTCTTAAGTGCGTATCTTGCCAGGGATTTGGATTCTTGCAGGAATTAACTGGAATCTGTGTAGTAGAGAGTGGGCAGCGCTGAGCTCGGGCAGGACAAACAGTCAACTCTTTATTAAAAGGCCAGTTTTTTTAAGAAAAACTCCCATTCTGTGCTTATTTACCTTTTTGTTTGAGGATTTTTCTTTTCTTTTCTTTTTTTTCCTCTTTTGGCTGTGTGGCATACAGGGTCTTAGTTTCCCAACCAGGTATTGAACCTGAACCCCCTGAAATAGAAGCACAGAATCTTAATCACTGACCCACCAGGGAAGTTGAAAGATTTTTTCTAAAGACAGCGTAAATGTGAATGATCATTAAAGCTTCATAATGCATTCATGGGGTTTCATTATGACATTTTCTCTGTGGGTTTTTTTTTTTTTAATATTTAAAATTTTCTGAAATTAAGAGTTTGAGGGTTTTTTTAAGCAATTAAAAATACTGCTTCTCTTGGTCTTACTTCAGAAAAGCCAGTATTCTATTTGATATGCTCTATTTCTGCTTTATTGACTATGCCAAAGCCTTTGACTGTGTGGATCACAATAAACTGTGGAAAANAAAAAAAAAAAAAAAAAGCAATACTTATTGAAAAACAGCAGCTAAAATTAAAGGGCCTGGTGTATACCAGCATTCGTGCTCTACACGTATTACTTCCTTTGCCTTGTTACCCAGCCTCTGCACACCAGGTCCCATACCACCTCTACGTTAACACCCACAAATGAAGCCGGAGATAAACCACACAGTCATTTGATCAGAGGCAGTTTCTATAAAGAATGATTAAGTGATGATAAGGAAGAAACTATAACAATGCAGAGAGAACACTAAAGTATATCTTAGAGGTGAGGGAGAGTGCCCAGGGAAGAGCCAACTTGGAAAGGGGGGGTCACTTCCCCAAGGCTGGGGTGCAGATCTTGTTATAGAAGATGTAGCTGCAGCCACTGGGTGGGGGAGAGGCTCCCAGGGTTGACTGGGCCACAGTCTCTAAGTAGCAGTTAACAGTTTCTCTGGCCCAGGAGAGTCAAGGCTGAAGGATGGGTGGGTATGGAGAACCAGCGTGTAGGGAGCCCACTCGCGGGCAGGTTTGCACAGTCTGGTGTGCACTGCGCCCAGGATGGGAAGACTACAGAAAACAACTGTCTAGCACAGAGGCCAGCAGAGGCTAGTGGGTGGCTGGTGGGGGAGTGGGTCATTGGTACTGTGCATGGACTAAAAATCTGTGCCACCTCCCACCAAATCCCTGTGTTGAAGTCCTAATCCCCAATGTGGTGATATTAGGATGCAGAACTCTGGGGATAAGAGCTTTTGGATGTAGGGCTTTGGGGTGATAAGCCTTCCCAGGTGACACAGTGGTGAAGGACCCACCTGTCGATGCAGGAGATACTGGTTCAATCCCTAGGTTGGGAAGAGCCCCTGAGGAAGGAAGTGGCAACCCAGTCTAATGTTCTTGCCTGGATAATCCCAAGGACAAAGGATCCTGGAAGGCTACAGTCCTTGGGATAGCAAAGATCTTGACACGACTGAGCATGAACACACACAAGGTTTAGACGAGGTCATGAGGGTGGGACCCACTACCATGGGACTGTGTCCTCACAGGAAGAAAGACACAGGCTGTGCACTCTTTGTAAGAGAAGCATGTATGAAGTGTCAGTGATTTGGGACAATGTGCTGCAACAGAACCGAAAAGCGGCTAAATGAACCTCAGGTCAGAGCAGAAAAGGGGATTTATGCCATTCACCATCAGCATTAGCAGTATAATTTGACACACTGGCAAATTTAATGAAATGAAACCAACCAGCAGACTGATGCTGATGTTGATGAGCCTCCAATAAAAGTCGCAAATGTCAAATTAAGCCACATCATTTCCATGACATGGATTTTCTGCTCTCATGTGTGCACAAATCTGAAAGTTCTTCAGAGAGTATTGTAATTATTATTTGCCAGGGAGATGCTGAGCTATCTGCCCCCGAGTTGTGTTCCTCCTGGGTTGTTTGAAACCCTGACTGCCTTGTGCCTTCTGCGTTCAAGCTAACCCAGAGCCCAGACAAGCACTTTCATGCATGTGCGTCTTCGTTAGCACGAAGTGCAGCCCCTCTAGGCCAGGCAGGGTCCTTTATTACACACCTCCTGCCTTGCAAACCCACTTAGCACGAGTTGTATTAGAAATTTCAATTAGCAGAAAACAAGTAAGTGTGTGGGGGGGCGGGGATCCCAGCTAGATCCCAGGCTGTGTCCCCTGATGGGTTGGATGTGTCTGAGCAAGTGTTGGCGAGGATCTTTGTGCAAAGGACAGAGAACAGATCTCCTCCTGGAGAAAGAGAGATGCAGGGAAGTAAGTGTAGGACTCTCTTGGGTCCTGAGGGCCCAGAAGCCCTAGCAAGAACCTTGAGATTTACTGGGGGCTACTAACATCTGGAGAATAAAATGGCAACCCACTCCAGTATTCTCGCCTGGAGAATCCCATGGATAGAGGAGCCTGGTGGGTTACAGTCCATGGGGTCGCAAGAGTTGGACACGACTTAAATACTAAACCACCACCACCACCTCCACCACTAACATCCCAAGCACTGCCTGAACCACACAGTGGCTNGAACAGAGAGTTCTTAAGTGGGTACAGAGTTTCCGTTTTTGCAAAATGAAAAGAGTTCTCGAGATTGGTTACACAATAGTGTGAATGTACTTAATGCCACTGAGTGGTACAATTAAAAGGGTTAAAGTGGTACATTTTATGTTATGTGCATTTACTACAATTTTTTAAAATACCATTTTTTTTAAAAAAGGAAAAGCTATTGTGTGGGTATCCCTTCTGAAGCTTGCTGGCTACAGTGTCTGGCCACTGTGGTGGAGACTGTGGTTTAGGCCACTTGGTGGACACATGTCATCAGTCTGTGACCTTCCAAGAGTGGCTCAGGCTGTCTTTGAACCAGCCCCTGGGAGTGTGGGAGCAGTCAGCCAGCTGATGCGCAGAGCATCCTGAAAGGTGGTGTTTGCCTGTTTCACCATCCCCACTAACACTGGGCTCATGTGCATGCAACCGGCCTCCCAGATTCAGGGTGAGTGCTTTGATAGGCTTAGGATTTCTTTTTATAATTTTATTTATTTATTTCTGGCTGTGCGGGGTCTTCCTTGTCTCGAGGGCTTTTCTGTAGTTTTGGCAAGTGGGGGGGCTACTCTTCAGCTGTGATACATGGGCTTCTCATTGTGGTACCTTCTCTTGTTGCAGAGCAGCGGCTCTCAGGTGCATGGACTTAGTTGTTGTGGCTCTCTGGCTCTAGAGCACAGGCTCAGTAGTTGTGGCGCATGGGCTTAGTTGCTCTTTGGCATGTGGGATCTTGCCAGACCAGGGATTGAACCCATGTCTTCTGCATTGGCAGGTGGATTCTTTACCTCTGAGCCACCAGGGAAGCTTAGGATTTTTTTTTAACCTTAGTATGTTGATAGTGCTCCCACTGTTCAAAATTGGAACAGTGTGAAAAGAAAAATGTAGAGGAAATGCAGATGAAATTCTTTTTTTTCAACCCCAGTATAACAGTTTATTTAGGAAAGGATCATCCATGGATGCTAAACCATTGAGTTAAAGATTGTTGGGAAACACCTCACTTCATCTTGAGGTGTCACCTCACAGATGACTTATTTCACAGGAGAGTGTTACCTTTAAAATAGAGAGATCTGGTTTCAGCTCCTTAACCAAGTGATCAAACGTAGCATCACTATTGCTGGGACAAACTGACCTTGTGTAATTCCTGAGGAGACCCAGTAGGAACAAAACATTGCCTCTGTAGTCTTGTTGACCAAACTGTTTGATAATGAGGAAACAATCAGGGAAGTCCAGGATATGGGTCACTGTACCAGACAACTGGCCCAGATTCATCCAGAGTCGGTGTCATGAAAAACAAAGAGTGGGACCAAAGAGATGTCATAGACACCATGTGTAGCCTTGTTGGATCTGGATCCAAAAAACAAAGGTTATGAAGGCATTTTCAGGACCCTTGGGGAAAGCCAGATATGGATTGAATGTTAGAAAATGTCACTGCATTAATGTTGATGTTCTTGGAATTGTTAATGGCATTATAATATAGGAAAATGACCTCAGGGATGGATGCTGAAGTAGCGAGGGGTGGCATGTCATGTCTGCAACTTCATTAAAATAGTCTAGCAAAACCAATATTTATATACTACACACATACACACACACACAGCAATTTGTGGCTCTGTGTCAGCAATTGGTGACTCTGGGGAGGGGTCATCTGGGTTCATTGTTCTGTTCTTTCATCTCTCCTATGGATTTGAAGATTGTCCTAATAAAAAGTAACAAGTTGGAGGCAAATTGTGGCTCTTGCCTGACTTGGAAAGACTCAGACTTCTGTCCCCCACTCCTCCAAG
The DNA here is from genome assembly GCA_006410875.1 of Neotragus pygmaeus. Lineage (NCBI taxonomy): Eukaryota > Metazoa > Chordata > Mammalia > Artiodactyla > Bovidae > Neotragus > Neotragus pygmaeus. The sequence continues at coordinate 110,858 of SJYV01008549.1, forward strand.
GGACTTGCCTGAAGACTCCTAGCATTTGTTGTCTGTGCCCTTTGTCAATCAGGAGCAAGCAGCTGGGTGGCTGTGCTTGGTGCTGGCAGGCTGGGGACAAAGGGCTGCCTGGTCCCCAGACGTGGAAAGAAGGATGCCGGGCATGTGCAGTGTCAGAAACTCATAAAATCTTTGCTGGCTGTGAAATGTGTTGTTCTAAGAGCATGGGCTGTGAGGTTGCTCCTAGGTGTGGACTTGAGTGCTTGCAGGCCCTTTTCCTCTAAGTCCCTGGGGCTCTGAACAGAACCTACCCGGGGGCATCCAGCATGTGTCCAGCACAAAACCCAGTGCCCAGCCCAGCATGGGGCCCCATCCATTTCTCTGTGCTGGGTTTTGCATACTGCACGGCCATGCTTTCTCCACGTGGGGCATGTTCCTAGAAAGGAAAACGGTTTGTGGATTTCAGTGCTTTTGGGTCCAGAGTCAACTTGAGGATTCAGACCCAGCTCTGCCCTGCTCTGGCCTGCAGTGCAGTGAGTCCCCAGGAAGCTTCCCCTGTGTGGGGAGCAGAGGGACCTGGAGAATCAGATTCCTCAGTAATCGTTGGCCCTTCCACTTCAGGGTGATTCTTTGGGTCCTGGTAGCTGTGGGAAAGGCACAACTCTGAAAAGTTTGAAAGCAACAAGGGCAGGGAGGAACTAATCTGATTGAGTACATCTGCCTGTTGGGATATGTACCCTCAGAGGCCAGTGCCACTCTGCGAAGGCCAGGGAAGGGTGGTCAAAGTAAACTGGGCCTGGTGGTTCAGTGCTTAAGACTCTGTACTTCCAGTGCAGGGAACTGAGTTTCGATCCTTGATAGGAGAAATAAGATCCCACACGCTGCAGGGTGAGGCCAAAAAAAAAAAAAAAAAAAGTTAATTGGGGCTCAGTCAGCTCCAGGGTGAAATTGCTGGAAAGGCCCTGGGAGGTTGGTTCTGCACCCTCCTCTTCTCCACCCCTTCACCCTCTACCCCTCCTCCACTCTGCACTGTGGCATCGATTATTCACTCACGTGTTCATTCTAGGAGTGGTGTTTGAGTGTCTACTATATTCCAGTGCTGAAGATACAGAGATCAATAAGATGCCCTTCCTTGCCTTAGGTAGCCCAGCATCAGACAGTTAAAGTCAGTGTGGCAAAGGCTCTGATAGGGGCAGGATAAGGTGCTTTAGGAACCCAATCTGCTGACAGGTTTGACAAGGCTTCACAGAGAACGACATTGAACTAATCTAAAGGGATGGGTTGGATGGGAGATTCTTCTACTTCCACAGAACTGCAGGAAGTACAGTGTGCCAGAGCAGGGGTTCTCAAACTTGAGTGTGCCGAAGAACCACCCGGAGCGCTTGCTAGGATGCAGATTTCTAGGCCCCACCTTGAGTCTCATACAGTAGGTCTGAGTGGGGCTGAAGGATTCACGTCTCTAACAGGTTCCTAGGTGATGTTGAGGCTTGTGGTTCTTAAATGTGATATGCTGCTTCCCAGCTTCATTGAATAACCTCAGCCTCACCTATAGAAGGAGAAGGCAATGGCAACCCACTCCAGTACTCTCGCCTGGAAAATCGCATGGACGGAGGAGCCTGGTAGGCTGCAGTCCATGGGATCACACAGAGTTGGACACGACTGAAGTGACTTAGCAGCAGCAGCAGCCTGTTGGGATAGATGGCTGACTGCCAGCAGAGCCGTGGAAGGGTCTCAGTGCCACTACCGGCATGATTGATAATTCTGCCAGAGCTGTGACCTTCACCTTCACCTTCTGTTCTGGGAAGAAAAGAGCTCTAGCTATTGAGTGCCTGTGAACAGCATTGACTCAAGTAAGCCCAAGGTTCAGGGAAACCTTAATAAGTTGGCAAGAAAAATTTTTTTTCTTAAATTGCCAAAAGGATATGTGAATCTTTGGAGAAAAAAAATTAAGGAGTACAGATAGATAATCAGAGAGCATCAGAGAACAATTCAAACGGCCTGCAATTCAACTAGGGCTTCACTGGTAGCTCAGACAGTAANCTTAAATTGCCAAAAGGATATGTGAATCTTTGGAGAAAAAAAATTAAGGAGTACAGATAGATAATCAGAGAGCATCAGAGAACAATTCAAACGGCCTGCAATTCAACTAGGGCTTCACTGGTAGCTCAGACAGTAAAGAATGTGCCTACAGGGCAGGAGACACAGGAGATGTGGGTTCGATCCCTGGGTGGGGTGGGGAAGATCTCCTGGAGGAGGGCATGGCAACCCACTTAAATATTCTTGCCTGGAGAATCCCATGGACAGAGGAGCCTGGTGGGCTACATCCCTTAGGGTCACAAAGAGTTGGATATGACTGAAGCAACAAGCACAGTTCAACTATCCAGACAGAACCATTCGTTCTCTCAACAAATAGGCATGGGACATCTACTGTGTGCCAGGGACTGTGCTCGGGCACAGCTGAGAACGTGTGGGATGTGGTTCCTGGTCTTCTGAGGCTCACACTTGTTGATGGTTTGGTTGCTAAGTCGTGTCTGACTCTTTTGCGACCTCATGGATTGTAGCCTTCCAGGCTTCTCTGTCCATGGTATTCTCCAGGCAAAAATACTGGAGTGGGTTGCCATTTCCTTCTCCAGGGGATCTTCCCAACCCAGGGATCGAACCCACGTCACCTGCATGATCAGGTAGATTCTTTACCACTGAGCCACCAGGGAAGCTCTCATACTTGTTAGTGACCTATTTAATGACCAGGTGCAGGCCACTGACAGTAATATTTGAAATTAAAAAATCTTGAGTGTGAGAAGTGCCTGATGACACCCAGTGGCCTCTGATCAAAGCTCTGGAGGACACGTGATAAGGTGGGTGAGGGCATGAGCACACCCCGCTGGAGGGGGGGTCAAACTTCAGGTGTGGCTGGATTCAGTGTTTGGAGAGGGCGTGGGGCCCCGAGGCTGCGGAACGTGGCAAGGCCTGATCAGCAGGCAGCACCCCCTCCCCGGATTTCTTCATACAAAGGCCTCTTCCACCTGGGGAAGGGGCAGCACTGTCCTCGCCTTTTCCTGCTCCAGTTGCCCTGGCACAAGGGAAGGCGTGTGCTCTGGAGGCAGGGCCGTGCCTGGCAGGCTGGGAAGGAGATGAGTCTGGGTTGCACTGGTCGGCATCATTTCCTTCCCTCCTCCGAGGCAGAGACCAGAACTGCATGTCATCGTCTCTGCCCATCTGGTGGGCTGGCTGTCGCCTGGCTCCCTGAGAAGAAAGATGCAGGCCTTCCAGAGTCGGTGTTTCGCTTCTCAGTGACGTCTGCTGAGGCCTTGGTGAGGCGTGTGTTGTCTCCGCTGCAGGGCCGCCTGCCTGAAGTGATTGCTTCCTTCTCTCTCGGCGAGCGAGAGCGTCGGCTGAGAACTGGGTCGCGGGGCGCTGGCAGCTGCGCACAGGTGTGTGGACGCTTTGTTGGCTCTTCCCGCTGTCGGAACAGATGTGTGCTCCAAGCTTAACGAGGTCGCCCCTTGCCTTTGCCGACACCTGCTCCAGCAGCTGTTCCGCACACAGCGAGGCTGGACTCGGAGGCCAGCGTGATGGGGCCGAGGTCAGACCTTGGGTGCACCGTCTGATGTGGGTGTCAGGCAGCACGTGGGGACTGTGGTCAGGGAAGGCTTCCGAAGGGGAGTGGCTTTGAGGTGGAGGACAGGGTGAGCTTGGTGGGGTGACAAGACAGTGGGAAAGGGTGCTTCAGGCAGAGGGGCTGCGCTAACCAAGGCTCGTCGGCAAGGAGGGCACAGTGCCTTCAGAACACTTCAGTGGCCAAGGCCACAGCCCAGTGTGAGTGGTTTCCCTGAGCCTTGGTGTGAAGGCTAGGAGTCCCCAGCAGTTTCTCCTGTAGAGCTGCCTCCAGCGCAGGCTGCCTGTGGGGCTTCCACCATGGATGACTGCCCAGCGGCATGACTATGGAAATCCTCTGTTCCCTTGACCCTGAGCAGGATAACCCAAGGTTTGTGTTTTATTTCGGTTTGTATCTAGCTCCATTTGGATGTATTTCATGTAGTTTATTTCCAGGATCTTCCAGTATGTAATCATGATCTCAGTGAGGCAGCAGTGAGCAGTGGTGTGAGGTAGGATCTTAATTTCCTACCCAGGACTTGAACCCGGGTAGCCTGGATGAAAACCAGGAATCCCAGCCAGCAGACCAACCAGGGTTACAGGCGAGAAGCTATTTTTCCGTAGGTCTTTGCCCCCGGTGAAAAATGCGTTTATCATGGAGAGAAGAACTGTAAATGCAGGTATAGAGTTTATCGTTAGAGACCGTGTAACAGGTGGGAGAGCACACGGAGAAGCAGACAGAAGCAAGGCAGAGATGCACGCCCGGAGAGCAAGGTTGTGGGGGAGGAATGCAGTAAAGAGGTGGGTAAGTCATTTGTATAGGTCAGTTCTTACAGGTCTTTGTTTACCTTTAGCCAATTATCTGGTTTCTTTTTTCACACCTGACCTACCCTGGGACCCTCTCTTGGATGTGCGCACACCCCTCAACCAAGATAGATTTTGAAGTGAAGTCTCCTGGGAGGATCAAGACTCATTATGGTCCAGCATTATTCCCTGACTTTTGGCCCACAAGGAGCCTTTCTGTGCATGTGTAGTGTCTCTCTATCCAAAAAAGTGGGGAGCGGAAATTCTTTAATCCTTTACTCCAGCGGGGTTTTGCCCCTCATTGTCCTTGCCATGACTATTACCTTAAGGTGTTTACGAGAGGCAAAGGCTGGCTATTTACCCTGTTTCTGTTGTTATTTCCATTTTGGAGGGCAAATAGGAGGCTGATTATAAATGCCTTAACTGGAGCCCACCTGTCTCTTATATCAGGAAATGCAAGCTGGAGACTGGTTAGAAGTGTCCAGTCTGAAGCCTACTTCTTCCTGCCCCAAGAAATGCAAATAGGAAGCCATTTGTAAATGTCTAACCTGGAGCCTGTTTATCTCTGGACTCGGTTATTACTTCTTTTTTTTTTAATTAATTATTTAATTTTATTTATGACTGCGCTGGGTCTTCCCTGCTGCATGAGAGCTTTCTCTAGTTGTGATGCGAGGGCCTCTCACTGTGGTGGCTTCTCTTGTTGCAAAGCATGGGCTCTAGGGTGGCTAGGCTTCAGTATTGTGGTGTATGGGCTTAGTTGCCTCTGAGCATCTTAGTTCCTAGACCAGGAATCAAACCCATGTCCTCCGCACTGGCAGGCAGATTCTTAACCACTGGACCACCAGGGAAGTCCCTATAGTCATTGTTTCTTGAGTATTTTCCGAGCTTTGGGACAGGTCAGTCTGTGGGATTTCACATCTTTTTGTCACTGTGCACTGATAGGAGTATATTCCAGTTATCTGTTCCTGCAAAACAACCCCAAAACTTAGGATTTAAAACAACAGCAGTGTGCACGGCACAGTGGTTCTTTGTTGGTTTCACTTTGGCTACAGTTGGGTCCATACAGTTGCTGGAGGATCCGCTGGCCTGGCAGGTCCAGAGTGGCCTCATTCACATGTGTGAGAGTCAGTGCTGGATGTTGCCTGGGCACGTCTGTTCTCATCCTTGTGGCCTCTTTGACTCCAGGAGGCTAAATGTGCTTCCTTGCATGGAGGTCTGGGAATGACACTCCAGGTAGGGCCAAGCTGAATCTGTAAGGTCTCTCTCAACCTTCCTGGTTGTCGAGTGGTTAAGAATCCACTTTGCAATGCAGGGGACGTGGGTTTTATCCCTGGTTCGGGAACTAAGATCCCACATACTTTGGAGTAACTAAGACTGCAAGCCACAGCTAGAGAGTCCATGTGCTGCAATGAAAGGTCTGCCATGGTACAGTGAAGATCTTGGGTGCCACAACTAAGACTCAACACAGCCAAAATAATAATTTTTTAAAAAGTTGTAAGGCCTCTTAAAGCATTGTCTTGGAAGTTACATGACACCATGTTTTCCAGTTTCATTGAGATGCATTTGGCATAATGTATTAAGTTGTACAACATAATGGTTTGATGTATGCATATATTGTGAAATCAAAATTAGTTAACATTCATAATCTCACATAGAATTTTTTTCTTTTAAGATGAGAACTTTTAAGGTCTACTCTCTTAGCAACTTTCAAATATACAATATGGTTAACTAGTCACTATACCCTATGTTACATCCCCAGGACTAATTTATCTTATAACTAGAAGTTTGTACCTTCTGATCCCATTCCCCACCCCGCTTCTGGCAACCACCAATCTGTTATCTGTATCTGGGTTCAATTTTTTAAAGACTCTACATGTATCAAATACTGTAACACAGTGCCAGGAGCTCAGCCCTTAGCATAGTAGCTACTGCTGTGCATCATTACTCTGCACACTGTTACCAGCCAGTGGGTCCTGCTCAGTCATTGGTTGGTGCTTCAGTGGGCCCCGCCTACTGGCAACCAACTGTCAAAGAGGAACTGTTAGTGGTCCTTCTCTGCCATTGGACAGCAGGGCAATGGGCCCCGCCCACAAGCAACAACAGTGAGGGGATTCAGACAACTATAAAGTGCTGGTCCTGAGTGAGCTAAGAGGCGGATCGTGGCCTTCTCCCTGAGGCCCCCCAACTCACCCAGCCCTGGGCCAGCGGGTGAATTGGGGGCCCAGAGAACAGACTGGGGACTGTGTCCCACAGGGCACCAGAGCCCTTGCCAAGGCCACTCACTAGCCTTGGCCCAGGCATTAAGGCAGCTGTGACCCTCTCCTCAGTCCCTGTCTGCGACCTAACAGCAGTGGCCGTCTGCCTGGCTCACAGCTGTCAGGACCTGCCCCCGCCGTACGGGCAGCTTGAGGGGCATGAGGGCCAGTTGGGTCCTGAGTGCCTGGCTCCCTTGGCGATGACAGCTGGACAGGATATTGGGACGTGGCCCTGAGGAAACTGCCAGCTGAGCTCTGCCTCCCCTCAGCCAGAACCTGGGCCTCGGAGGGTGAAGGTCCCAGAACCTGGGACCTGGCCCTTTCGTGTCAGAACAGGGAATAACATTCATTTGGTGGAGCTTTATAGGAACATCATTACCTGACCTCAAGAACAAAGGCTCTGACACAAGTAACCATGTCCCTCCCTCATCTTTTTACTTTTAAAATGGCTTTGCTGAGAGCTTTCAGTAACTTTGGGTTTCTTAAGGCATGAGTCACTTTATCTCCTTTCATGTCCCTGTAATAAACCTTTCTCTGTTCCAAATTCCAGTGCTTTAGTATTGTTTGGCCTTAGTGTGTGTCGGGCACACAGACTTGGTGATCTTCAGTAACAATATCGTATAGTAGTTGTCTGTCTCTCTCATTACTCACCTCAAGGTCCATCCATATTATATTGTCCCAATGGCAGGATTTTCTTCTTTTCACAGCTGAATAATATCGCTCTAAGCTCCAGGAGATCGTGAAGGACAGGGAAGCCTGGCGTGCTGCAGTCCGTGGGGTCACAAAGAGTCAGACATGACAACAACAAATATGTTGTTCAGTTTCTCAGTCGTCTCCGACTCTTTGTGACCCCACGGACTGCAGCACGCCAGGCTTCCCTGTCCTTCACCATCTCCCAGAGCTTGCTCAAACTCATGTCCATTGAGTTGATGATGCCATCCAACCATCCTCTGTTCCTCCCTCTTCTCCTCCTGCCTTCAGTCTTTCTCGGCGTCAGGGTCTTTTCCAGTGAGTCGGCTCTTCACATCAGGCAGCCAGATATTGGAGTTCCAGCTTCAGCACCAGTCCTTGCAGTGAATACTCAGGGTTGATTTCTGTTAGGATTGACTGGTTTGATCTCCTTGCAGTCCAAGGGATTCTCAAGTGTCTTCTCCAGCATGACAGTTGTGAAAGCATCAGTTCTTTGGCACTCAGCCTTCTTCATGATCCGGTTCTCACATACGTACGTGACTGCTGCAAAAACCATAGCTTTGACTATACACACCTTTGTGGGCAAAGTGATGTCTCTCCTTTTCAGTATGCTGTTTAGGATGGTCATAGCTATCCTTCCAGGGAGCAAATGTCTTTTAAATTCATGGCTGCAGTCACCATCCAGAGTAATTTTGGAGCCCAAGAAAATAAAGTCTGTCACTGTTTCCACTTTTCCCCCTTCTATTTGCCATGAAATGATGGGACCCATTGTATATAAATAACTATTTTCTTTATTCATTATCTGTCAGTGGACACTTAGGCTTTCTTGGCTGTTGTGAATCATGCTGCAGTGAAGATGGGGTTTAGATACCTCTTCAAGATAAAATGCTCCTTTGGCTTGCATCCCTTTTCTGTCTTCTACTACTTACAGATCTTCCCTAGGCTCACCTCCCAAGAAAACTGTTTTAAGGAAATCCAAACTCGGAAACCTTTGACAGAGTTAAAGCTCAGTATTGAAGATACTGGGGAGCCCCTGAAGGGCTCTTCCACATCTGCAAGGACAGGCCAGATTTACAAGGTCACCGTGACTATAGCCCCCTGACCAGTCCTGATGTTGCATTAGNCCTTAGCATAGTAGCTATTGCTGTGCATCATTACTCTGCACACTGTTACCAGCCAGTGGGTCCTGCTCAGTCATTGGTTGGTGCTTCAGTGGGCCCCGCCTACTGGCAACCAACTGTCAAAGAGGAACTGTTAGTGGTCCTTCTCTGCCATTGGACAGCAGGGCAATGGGCCCCGCCCACAAGCAACAACAGTGAGGGGATTCAGACAACTATAAAGTGCTGGTCCTGAGTGAGCTAAGAGGCGGATCGTGGCCTTCTCCCTGAGGCCCCCCAACTCACCCAGCCCTGGGCCAGCGGGTGAATTGGGGGCCCAGAGAACAGACTGGGGACTGTGTCCCACAGGGCACCAGAGCCCTTGCCAAGGCCACTCACTAGCCTTGGCCCAGGCATTAAGGCAGCTGTGACCCTCTCCTCAGTCCCTGTCTGCGACCTAACAGCAGTGGCCGTCTGCCTGGCTCACAGCTGTCAGGACCTGCCCCCGCCGTATGGGCAGCTTGAGGGGCATGAGGGCCAGTTGGGTCCTGAGTGCCTGGCTCCCTTGGCGATGACAGCTGGACAGGATATTGGGACGTGGCCCTGAGGAAACTGCCAGCTGAGCTCTGCCTCCCCTCAGCCAGAACCTGGGCCTCGGAGGGTGAAGGTCCCAGAACCTGGGACCTGGCCCTTTCGTGTCAGAACAGGGAATAACATTCATTTGGTGGAGCTTTATAGGAACATCATTACCTGACCTCAAGAACAAAGGCTCTGACACAAGTAACCATGTCCCTCCCTCATCTTTTTACTTTTAAAATGGCTTTGCTGAGAGCTTTCAGTAACTTTGGGGTTCTTAAGGCATGAGTCACTTTATCTCCTTTCATGTCCCTGTAATAAACCTTTCTCTGTTCCAAATTCCAGTGCTTTAGTATTGTTTGGCCTTAGTGTGTGTCGGGCACACAGACTTGGTGATCTTCAGTAACAATATCGTATAGTAGTTGTCTGTCTCTCTCATTACTCACCTCAAGGTCCGTCCATATTATATTGTCCCAATGGCAGGATTTTCTTCTTTTCACGGCTGAATAATATCGCTCTAAGCTCCAGGAGATCGTGAAGGACAGGGAAGCCTGGCGTGCTGCAGTCCGTGGGGTCACAAAGAGTCAGACATGACAACAACAAATATGTTGTTCAGTTTCTCAGTCGTCTCCGACTCTTTGCGACCCCACGGACTGCAGCACGCCAGGCTTCCCTGTCCTTCACCATCTCCCAGAGCTTGCTCAAACTCATGTCCATTGAGTTGATGATGCCATCCAACCATCCTCTGTTCCCCCCTCTTCTCCTCCTGCCTTCAGTCTTTCTCGGCGTCAGGGTCTTTTCCAGTGAGTCGGCTCTTCACATCAGGCAGCCAGATATTGGAGTTCCAGCTTCAGCACCAGTCCTTGCAGTGAATACTCAGGGTTGATTTCTGTTAGGATTGACTGGTTTGATCTCCTTGCAGTCCAAGGGATTCTCAAGTGTCTTCTCCAGCATGACAGTTGTGAAAGCATCAGTTCTTTGGCACTCAGCCTTCTTCATGATCCGGTTCTCACATACGTACGTGACTGCTGGAAAAACCATAGCTTTGACTATACACACCTTTGTGGGCAAAGTGATGTCTCTCCTTTTCAGTATGCTGTTTAGGATGGTCATAGCTATCCTTCCAGGGAGCAAATGTCTTTTAAATTCATGGCTGCAGTCACCATCCAGAGTAATTTTGGAGCCCAAGAAAATAAAGTCTGTCACTGTTTCCACTTTTCCCCCTTCTATTTGCCATGAAATGATGGGACCCATTGTATATAAATAACTATTTTCTTTATTCATTATCTGTCAGTGGACACTTAGGCTTTCTTGGCTGTTGTGAATCATGCTGCAGTGAAGATGGGGTTTAGATACCTCTTCAAGATAAAATGCTCCTTTGGCTTGCATCCCTTTTCTGTCTTCTACTACTTACAGATCTTCCCTAGGCTCACCTCCCAAGAAAACTGTTTTAAGGAAATCCAAACTCGGAAACCTTTGACAGAGTTAAAGCTCAGTATTGAAGATACTGGGGAGCCCCTGAAGGGCTCTTCCACATCTGCAAGGACAGGCCAGATTTACAAGGTCACCGTGACTATGGCTCCCTGACCAGTCCTGATGTTGCATTCGTACAGACCAGTTAGCTGCTATTGCTAACTGCTGTTGAACATCTCCTGTGATCCACGTGCTGGTCTGTACATTTGGTGTGTGTTATCTCATTGAATCTAACAAAAGCTTTAGGAGGTATAAGTTCCATTTTACGTAGGCGAGAACTGAGGCACAGAGAGGATGAGACGTGTTTCCGTGATCACACAGCTGGAAGGGATGGTGTGGGGATTCAAGCTCAAATGTGACAGACCTGTAATCTGTGCTTTTGGGCTTGCTCTTCTCCTTGCCGGCACCATCTGGGCACTATAAAGAGGGCCTTTACAGCAAGTGCTGTCTCACATAATCTCTGCTTCTCCCTTAGGTAAGTTCGAGGATCGGGAAGACCACGTCCCCAAGCTGGAGCAGATAAACAGCACCAGGATCCTGAGCAGCCAGAACTTCTCCCTCACCAGGAAGGAGCTGCTGAGTACAGAGCTGCTGCTGCTGGAGGCCTTTGGCTGGAACCTCTGCCTGCCTACGCCTGCCCACTTCCTCGACTACTACCTCTTAGCCTCTGTCAGCCAGAAGGACCAACACTGCCACAGCTGGCCCACCACCTGCCCCCGCAAGACCAAAGAGTGCCTCAAGGAGTATGCCCACTACTTCCTAGAGGTCACCCTGCAAGGTGGGGCCAATGGCAAGGCCTGGCCACCCTTCCCCACCCGCATGGGGGCCAGGGTCAGGGGCCAGTGCACCCACATCACCAGATCACCCCACTTTGCAGGGATAGGCAGAGAAAGATTTGCAGGGGTAAGCGGAGACGGAGTGAGTTAGCAATAATGTGTAAAGGACGAGTAGCTTGTGTGCAGGCAGCCTGTAGTCTGTTTACTGATCACCTACCTGGTAGTTTTTGACTTACTTGGAAGTGAAAGTGAAGTCGCTCAGTCGTGTCCGACTCTTTGCGACCCCATGGGACTGTAGCCTACCAGGCTCCTCCCTCCATGGGATTCTCCAGGCAAGAGTACTGGAGTGGGTTGCCATTTCCTTCTCCAGGGGATCTTCCCAACCCAGGGATCGAACCCAGGTCCTCTGCATTCCAGGCAGACGCTTTAACCTCTGAGCCACCAGGGAAGCCCTTTAACCTACTTGGAACACTGCAAATGATCTGAGTAGCCCAGAGTCACAGGTAGGTCATTCTGAAAGAGTATTGTACAGGTAGGATGGGAGACAGGGTTTTGTTTCCATCTGCTTAACAATATGATTTTACCATTTGGAGACTTTTCCTTAAAGTGTCTTAAGATCTGGGTATTAAGATCTAGGTGTTAGGTACCACACTAGGTCAGAAATACTGTTGATTTAACCACCTGATAACCCACTCCAAGCCACAATGGTTTTGAGTAACAATATCAACAATTGTGATATTAAGCAATAAGTCAACACTTACTGTATACCAGGCAGTGCTGTGCATATCTTGTTTCATTTGAACCTCACAGCAGCTTCACATGAAGATCACTTATGCTACTCTTATTTTACAAATCAGTTTCCTTAATTAATACTCCAGATGTGAAGTAACTTACCCTAAGGCTATTGCCAGGATTTGAAGCTGGGGAGTCTGACTGTTGACTCTGCTTATAACCATACCACCCTGCCTAATTCATACTTTAAGAGACAAATGTTGAAATCATTGAAAGTCATGAACAGTGTAAGACAGGAAAGTAATGTGCAGATAACCAGCTATTCTTCATGAGAATTGTGGGAATTTGAGCAGTTTGCCTTTGCACATATTAGTACCACCTTTGCCAGGTTGCCAGATATCTTAGTAGGACATTAAGATTTCTCATATTATTTCAGTGTTTACTTATACCAAAACATCACACTGTATATCATAAATACATAGTATTTGTCAGTTGTTTGTCAATAAATCTGGGGTGGAGTGAGGGGAAGATTACCCAGTAAATTTATGAATATCAAATTCTTACGGACATTCATTTGTTTATTCGTTCTTCAGCAGATTTTCAGTGAGTTCCTGCTGTGGGCCAGGCTTCATTACTAAATAGCCTTTAGTCAGCACCCTAAACAGAAGTCTTTGAAATGGTGTGTGTTCACCACTGTCTTTCAAAGGAAGGACAGATGTTTAGTTTCCCCTTGTAGCATCAGCAAGTCCCTTGCAGCCCCTGGAAACCAGGGATGTATTTTGACAATCGCTGCTCTAGGCTGACATCAGAAATCCCAGACCGAGAGCTGAGGTGTTTTAAGAATTAAAATTCATCCTATTTTAATTTTTCACGTAGACCCTCTGTACTGCGTGTATGGTGAACAGCCTTGGACCTAATCATTTGTCTCCCAGTTCCCAGGGAGCACACGGCAGAGCTCCAAGTCCAGGCTTCTGATGGTGACTCTCTGTGCCTCTCTTCCAGATCATATTTTCTATAAATTCCAGCCTTCCGTGGTGGCTGCAGCCTGCGTTGGGGCCTCTAGGATTTGCCTTCAGCTTTCTCCCTATTGGACCAGAGACCTGCAGAGGATCTCCAACTACTCCCTGGAACATCTCAGCACGTGCATCGAAATCCTGCTGGTGTAAGCTCCTCTCCTGATCCTTTTGTGTTTCTGAAATAGCCAAGGTCCACATGCTCATAAGGCCCACCTCAGGTGATTTCCTGCAGTTCGGGGCTTATGGTGTTCTGGTGGCTCACAGAAAGTGAACCACCATGACTCCTGATAGAATTCAGATTTGGGGAGTTGGTCCTTCCTATTTTGGGTAGCTTTGGGTTTGCAGTTGTCAGGTCAAGAGTGCAGGAGAAGAGGGGCTCACTGCACGTTTTTCTGAGTGTCTGGGCTCTTTGACCCAGTGTATCAGTCAGTCTTCTGGGTGATCACATGGAGAGACCCTCATTATAAGCTGCTTTTCTCAGACATGGTCACAAAGTGAACTCAGCCTGCTCAGCCCAGAGTGGCTTCACTTAAGAGACCATAGCTTAGGAATTTTGTGGAGGAAATGTTCAGTGTTTCAGAAAGGATGCTTAAAGACACAGCACTTTAAAACTGATATTAGAGGCCAAAGAGTAGTGACCACAGGGAGGAGGACAGAGAGGACAGAAAGCTCTCAGCTGGCTGCACTTGGTCTCTCTTGCATCCAACGGCTGGCAGCATCTCCTGCATGCTGGTCCCACTCACTTCGGGGCCACGCCTCTGAAGAGCCATCTCTCACCCTCCTGGTACAGCTGCCTTTATCTCAATCCTCTGAAATCAGTCATGCTCCCTAGCCCTGATTTTAAAATCTCTGCCTTTTGAAAGCTAGAGAATATGGTCTGACCTGAATGAGGACAAGTCTCCCAGATACTTAGCCATCAGTCCTGCCTCTTCTCCAAGGCTCTGGAGTAGCCCCCTTCTCAGACCTGCTACAGCTTCACTAGTTTCTTTCTTACCAAAGCCTCTAATTGTTTTTCCAAAACAAATTTATTATGGGAAGCTTTTTTTTTTTTTTTTGAGATGGACAAAAACCTGTGTTCTATCCTGCTTTTTCAGATGGAGACAGTTAGGCCCCTGGGGGCAACCTGTTTGAAATCTGCTAAGTCTCATAAGTCCATCTCAGCCGGGGATGGAGCTGACCAAAAGTGTCTTGAAGGCAGAAAGGTTGCTCACCTGAGCACCAGGGGGCAGTTCCTGTGCCCTGTGTGGGGATGCAGTGATGAGCAAAAGCAGACGGGCCCTCCCTCTCGAAGCTTGAACTCCACACTGGGGGCCACGTAATTACCTGAAAGTCATCGTCTGCAGTGTTGACCGCCAAGTGGGGGCAGTGCAGAGGGTCTACATGAACAGCTAGGTTAGTCTTGAGGGTTGCCGGGCTTTTGTGGGAATCAGATCCAAACTGAGATCTTGGGCCTGGGTTTAGTCGGAGATCAGCTGAGACAGTGAGCTTAAGCCAGGAGAGGCCAGCAGCACGTGGGTCGCATCCCGCTCAGCAAGGCAGGTGACTGACGCCGCGGCCCCTGGCCTCCCAAGTCTCACCCAGTCCTTTCCTTTCAGAGCTTATGACAACGTCCTCAAGGATGCCGTTGCCGTCAAGAGCCAGGCCTTGGCAATGGTGCCCGGCTCACCCACCCAGGTGCTGTTCCAGCCGCCCGCCTACCCGGGCCTCAGCCAGCCGTCAGCGACGGCGCTGGCCCAATTCCAGACCCCCGCGCAGGACCTGTGCTTGGCCTATCGGGACTCGCTGCAAGCCCACCGCTCGGGGACCCTGCTCTCAGGGGGCACCAGCTCATCCCTCCACGCCCTGTACCCCACCCTCCAGCCCCTGGACGTGTGTCCTGTGCCGCTGCCCGCATCCTTCAGCATGCAGATGGCGATCGCAGCCGAGCCCAGGCACTGCCTCACCGCCGCCTATGGGAGCAGTTACTTCAGTGGGGGTCATGCATTCCCCGCAGGCTGTTTTGATAGATAGGGCACCTTTAGCCACACAGGGAGGCCTTGGAGACCCAGGCAGAGGAAGAGGATGCTGACCAGGGGAGCCTAGCCCAGCGAGGCACCTGGGAGGGGCCATCCCCACAGAGAGCCTCAGGGCCCTTGAACAGAGCGGGTCTGTGGGCTTTTTAAATTAAACTGACCCGGAGCAAAACAAGTAATGACATACCTCACCTGAGAGCATTCCTCTGGAAAAATGTCTTCCACTTGTGGCTAGGGTGCAGAAGGGTGGCTCGGTGGCCACCCTCTGGAGAGGGGCCCAGCGGGTCGAGGAAGACTTGGGAAGAGGCCAGGAGGCTGGAGCCTGGATGCAGACCTGCAGTCCATGAGCACCTCCAGGTTTTAGCATCGAAGACGCCTTTATTCTGTGCTGATGGCAGCCGCACCATTGAAAAGGGGGTGGCCTGATGTGCTCTCAGGAACCCCAGAAGATGCCGTCTGGCTCCATCCGCAGGGGCCTGGGTGTGCGTCTGCCTCCCGAGACACAGTGAGCAACTCTCTTGATTTGTTGTGGAACCTAAAACCTTCAGCCTTTTAGATGTTTCACGTGTTGCTGCTTCCCGAAGTGACCTAGCTTTCTGTTCAGTAAGATGTCTTGTTTACATGCTATATCAGGGATTTTGTGATACTTGAAAATTGCTTAGGAAAAAAACGTTGGTGATTGCTACACTGCCTGTCTCATGCATGGGCTGTAGGTTTTAACCCAGCTTGGGATGGACCCCTGGTTAACCACAGAGCTCCCTTTTGCAAAAATGTATGGCTGGGGAGAACCACTTTCCAAGCTCTCGGTTCCAGAAGATTCCACATCTTGGATGCTCTGTTCATCTGTAGAACTTCGATAACCACCCAGAGAAAAAAGACTGTTGAAAAGTAGACAAAGATTTAACACCAGCGACCCCCACCTCCCTCCCTCCACCGCATGCTTCTAGTGCATGAGGTTAAACCCAGCCTTGGCCTTGCATTTGGCTCAGAGGAAAGGATCATAATGCGGAATGTACGCCTGACGCCAGCTGGATTTGGGGGCGTGTGGGGTCTGTGGCACCACTGACAGCCAGCAGTGGATGGGATCAAAAGCCAGCATCTGGGTCTCTGCAGTGAGAGGGCTCTCAGGAAGACTCTTGGAACCATGTGCAATATGTTTTTATTCTGACTCACGGCTTGTGCTCAGTGTATTTTATTTTTTGGTTGGTTTGGGGTCAGTGGTCACATTGTTCATCCCCTGGGACCGGGAGGTGCAAAGAACCATGAAAGCGTGTTTGGGTTTGTTTCTTAAAGAAGAACCCATTTTGGTTTTCTTGACTTGGTTGCCAGTCTAGGAGACAGGCAGAGGGACTGCCGGAAGTCAGATCCAAAGGTGGTTCTCAGAGCTGATGAGAGCCTCAGCACGGAAGCTGAGTGAAAGAAGAGCCTGGAGGCCAGCACAGGGGGTCCCGTTGTCACACTAGCATAGGGAAGTGCACGTCCGTTTGCTTTCTTTGTCCTTGCCAGTCTCCTTCTATTTATGTGCAGCTGGTTTAGATTCCGAGTTATTGTGTCTGTCTTTTCTCGGTCTGGCCATTTGTGAGGGTCTCCCCCCAAATAGAGCCTCACAGCCAGCCCAGCCCAGAGAAAAAGTGGTCCTGCAATAAATACATCACCTATTTGTGGCCTCTCTGGGTTCTCTTCCTGGCCTTCTCTCAGCTAGCCCTCCCTCTCTCTTCCTCATCAGCCCCAGGGATTCACACTGGTACCCAGAGGTTGTCGGGGAGGAGCGGGTGACTGACTGCAAGATGAGCTTCTGCCCTCTTAGCTGGAGCTACGCCTCCCTGGGGCCTGGGCTGGGCTGCAAGAGTCAGCCCAGCACCACCACCGAATTAGGCAGGGCTCTCCAGAAAAACAGAGCCCATTGTATATGTAGTGAGAGTGATTTATTCTAAGAGAAGTGGCCAAACATTGTGAATGCCTGCATTAGGATCAGAGCTAAGATTCCACTTCCTCATGCCCTCTAGGTTCAAAATCCATCTCTCCAAAGCCATCTGTTCTATCATCTGAACACTCCTTTCTGCTGCTGCTGCTAAGTCACTTCAGTCATGTCCAACTCTGTGTGACCCCATAGCCGGCAGCCCACCAGGCTCCCCCGTTCCTGGGATTCTCCAGGCAAGAGCATTGGAGTGGGTTGCCATTTCCTTCTCCAATGCGTGAAAGTGAAGTCACTCAGTCGTGTCCGACTCTTAGCGACCTCATGGACTGCAGCCTACCAGGCTCCTCCGTCCATGGGATTTTCCAGGCAATAATAGTACTGGAGTGGGGTGCCATTGCCTTCTCCAACACTCCTCTCTACTAACCCCTTAATCAGTGATTCTCAGCAGGGCTCATTTTTGCCCTCCGTGGGAGTTTGGCAACGTCCGGAGATATTTTTGGTGGTCACAACTGGGAGAGGGGCAGGGTTGGCATTTAGCAGGTAGACTCCAGGATGCTGTTAAACATCCTGCAATGCACAGGACAGTCCCCACAGTGAAAAACGGACTGGCCCAAAGTGACAACAGTTCTGTGGTTGAAAAGCCTCAACCCACAGAACACCTTCCAGTGAGGTCTCTATCACCCCACCCAGGTCCCTTTCATTTTCATCATAGCTGTTAAATCACCTGGAATCATCTTGTTAGCTTACTGAGTTTGATGGCTGTGCCCTAAACCACCTCCAGCCAATAGAATATATAGATACTTGTAGATAATAGTGCTCATCACCCAACTGGCGTTTATTATTTGCTGTGTAAAGCGCTGTGCTAAGGAATTCATTCATATTATTTCCTATAATCGTCCTAATAAGCCTCCAAAGTAGGAACTATTATCAGCTGTTATCTTACAGACCAGAAAACGGGCACAGAGGGATTCTTTGCCTAAGGTCAGGTGAAGGAAGGAGCCAGAATTCAAACTCACTCAGCCAGGAGCTGCCCTGCCACCCTGAGGTGCCTCAGGGGTTNTATCAGCTGTTATCTTACAGACCAGAAAACGGGCACAGAGGGATTCTTTGCCTAAGGTCAGGTGAAGGAAGGAGCCAGAATTCAAACTCACTCAGCCAGGAGCTGCCCTGCCACCCTGAGGTGCCTCAGGGGTTTTGGATGAGTGCAAGGCTCCCGCTGGCCATCCCGCCCACCTGCTGGAGAAAACACAACAGAGTAATGGATATGGGTTTGTAAAAGGGTTGCCAGGCATTCATGCTTCTGATTGACAGGGTCCCAGGGGTTCTTAGAGCATGCTCAGTAGCAGACAGAAATGGTTTTGCACAGCTGCTGCAGGCTAATATGATTTACAGCTCCATCTGCCTGCCTCCAACAGGCTCTAACCTGGGAGGGGATCCCCCAGCCTCGTCTGTGAAGGTGAAGATCTGAGATCCTGCTTGGGGCATTCCCTGAGCATCCCCTGGGAGGGACCCTACCTCTGGGCTGGTTCTGGCAATAGCTGGCACTGAATTCCAGTGAAAAAATCTTAGCAGCCTCATTAATCTCATTCTCTGTTCCTCAGGGAAGCCGCTTGTGACAAATTTCAGCAGAAAGGCCATAGCCCTTAGCAGGAGTGTCAAATCCAAAGGCCCATCAGGATCAGGCAGGTAACAGTGAGTAGATCAGCTGGGTAACTGAGACAGTGTGAGATGGTGGGGACTACTGAAGCCTGTGTTCCCCTATAAGGGATACGGCTGGCTTCTGTTCATCACTGACTAACTACAGCCTTTCAGGAATGTAAGCTGTATATTGCCACAACTTCAGAGAACCTGGAAGTCTATATTTTCTAGGAAATCTAATTATTTGTAATTTTAAAAGCTACCAAAAAAATTGTAATGCAATAGAAGACCAATGAAACACATTGTCGGGTAGGGAGATTCTTAGCCTAAAATCTTACAACTTCTGGTGTGTAGACAAGAACATTGGACCTAAGAGGTGGAAGATCTGAGTTTGCCTGCCTTTAGCTAGGTGACCTTGAGAAGAGTTTCCTCTCCCCTCTGAACTTCTGTCTCATCATCTATAAAGGTGGGAACATTGTCAGGCTGGGCTGCATTTTAGATTTATGATAAAGCATGGAATATATGGAATCATTATCCAACAGTGCATCATTTGAGGACTCAAAAGTGGACCACTCCTTTTTGGGGGGTGGTGCTTAGATGAGCCCCAGAGCTTCACCTCCCTCCAGCCCAGCTCTGACTTTTAAGGGAGAGGAACTTAAGTGGTCAGCCTTCTGCTGGCCCATCTCCAACGAGTATTTCAGGTTCTGCCCTTGCCAGAGCCACAACAGACAACATATACTAGAAGTCAGAACTTCTGCTACCCACTAGCTGTGAAGACATGGGCAGGTCAGTCCCCTTTTCTAGATCTCAGTTTTTTTCATCTGTGAAATGGGAGGATTGGGACTGGAATGATCTGGAAGGTCACACCTGGCTGGACAGCACTTTGGAAGAATTACAGCTTCCTGGTCTTCATACCAAAAGTGTCCCATTCTGTAGGTCTACATTTGGGCCTGAGCTGCCCTTTCAGTATGCCCCTGAGGAAGTGTTTGCATATCTGGATTTGGTCTTCTTGTTCTAGAAGCTCTGACCCACTGTATGCCCATTCTACCAGTCAGACCACCGATAAGGATCCTGTTCAGTGAGCATTTACTGTGTTCCAGGTCCTGTACATGACACTTTCCTCATGCTGTCTTACCCCCTGCTCCTCTTCTGTCCTCTCAACATCATGACCTAGCATTATTTACAATCACAATTTTTCAAAAGATACTGAGGTTCAGAGAGGCCCAAGGTCTCACCACAGGCAATGGTGAACTGTTTCGCACTTAGACATGCTGGACTGAGGAGCCAAGTGGCCTCTGAGTTGCCTTCCCAACCCCGAAAAGAGAACACATCCACACCCACCCCAAGGCCCAGCCACTCCGAATTTCACTGGTCAACCACCTGTCCCGCCCCAGCATACATGCGCACCCAGGGGTCCCTGGGACCACAGGTGCGTGGTGGAGCGCCACCTAGTGGTGGTCTTTAAGGATACTTCGGGAAGCTCCTGTTAACAGCAAGTGAGCTTGGTGGGAGGCAAGTGGTTGGTAGCGAGGATTCCCAAGGGTCAGGGTAAAGGGGCACCTTGTACCGTGCAGCAGAATGGTGATGCGCATCTAACTTTCATGGATTTTTTACCCTTGAAACGCCTCTACAACCCAAGAAGGGAAGGCCTCATTAGCTATTTTACACATGGACAAGACGCTGAGAAACTGCAGCATGCCCGCGTGTCTCACACGTGAGTGGAGGAGGCACTCCTGGCACGTTCATCACACTGGCTTGAGACTGGTGGTGCTGATAATGGAGGAGATGGTGTAGTTAAATCGTAGCATGACAGCGCTTACTAGGTAAGTGCAGTTTCGATGCCCACCGACAGGTGAGGGATCTGAGGCTCAGAGAAATGGATGCACTTACCCCAAGGCGACACAGCTTCTAGGTGGCAGAAGAGAGATTTGAACCCTGGCAGTGTGACTCCGGAGTCAGAGCTCTTAACCTCTGTCCATCCTTCTGGTTAAGGAAACTTCTTTTCCAAGATGTCGGTAAAATGGATACCTCACCCCATATCACCTTACTCCACTTAACTCCCATAAACTGGAATTAGAACCTGAAGCCTCCATCAGACGGTGATGCCCAGCCCCACATTTCTCTCAAGAGACTTGCTCAGCTACGTGACCTTAGATAAATCTCTTCACCTCTCTGAGCCTTGGTTTTCATATCTGAAATGCAGAATTTAAACTAGTTGAGCTCTGAGGTTCTGTGACTCTATAACACTGGCTGCACTGTTTGAATTCTTGAGTCAGTTACGAAAGCAAAAACAATCTCTTCCCAGCTCTTCCTTTCTTTTCTACTCTTTCTCTTATCCCTTTCTCTCTCTCTCTCAGTTTTCTACCTCGTTGTATTTAACTCTTATTTAGAGACTTATTATCCAAGCTCATTATGAGTAATTATTCAGTCTGAACAGAAAACAGGAACACTGCTAGTTTAATTTAATGCTTATCTAGTTCACTTAATTAGCAATAAGTCTTGGCAAAATGCTGGAATTCACAGGGTCCTGACTTGGTGGGTGGGTAGGGGAGGCTGAGTGCTGTTCTTGGAAAGAAACAAGTTTCAGGGCACAATGTGGGAGGAGGCAAGGACTGAGCTGCCAGTGAGCTGGGCTGTGCCATCTGTCCAGGCTGAGGCAGGCTCCTGAGAGTGAAAGACTAGATTACACAGGCTGCAAGTACCCGAGGTCAGGTAGCATAGCGCTTATTAAGCACCTGTTGTATGCCAGACTCTCTAGTAACCAATAATCTGTTTCTGTATCTGTGAGTTTGTTTTATTTTGAAATCATGTGGACCACCAGAAAAGTCTGTCTCCATCTGACCTATTTAATATAATACCTTCAGGCTTTAGGGCTTCCCTTGTGGCTCAGCTGGTAAAGAATCTACCTGCAATGCAGGAAACCTGGGTTGGGAAGATCCCCTGGAAAAGGGAAAGGCTACCCATTCCAGTGTTCTGGCCTGGAGAATTCCATGGACTGTATAGTCCATGGGGTCACAAAGAGTGGGACACGAATGAGCCACTTTCACTCCACTTCAGGCTCCATCCATGTTGTTGCGAATGGCAGGATTTAATTCTTTTTTATGGCTGAATAGTATTCCTGTGTGTGTGTGGCTGAATAGTATTCCTGTGTGTGTGTGTGTGGCTGAATAGTGTGTGTGTGTGTGTGTGTGTGTGTGTGTGGCTGAATAGTATTCGTGTGTGTGTGTGTGTGTGTGTGGCTGAATAGTATTCCTCTGTGTGTGTGTGTGTGTGGCTGAATAGTATTCCTCTGTGTGTGTGTGTGTGTGGCTGAATAGTATTCCTATGTGTGTGTGTGTGTGGCTGAATTGTGTGTGTGTGTGTGTGTGTGTGTGTGAAACATCTTTATCCATTCATCCACTGATGGACACTTAGATAATCCAGTTCTTAAGGAGGGTGCGTTCTTCTCTTGTCATGGAGTCCTGCAGGCATTTTGATGAGGGAGAGAGTTTCCTGTTTGGTGCTACTGGCTATTGTACAGCTCTTTTCCTTTTCACAAAGGGAGGCCTAAGGCTCACAGCTTTGACAACAGAATCCAGCTCAAAGTCAGTATTGTTCAGCTTTGACTTTTTAAAATAGTTTAAATCTATTAATGGAAAATGATGATGGCTTTCCATGTATGAAAGTGACATAAAGTTTCCTTTGTAGTAAAAACAAAAGAATTGTCCTGGAGAAAAGTATGGGGTAAAAAGAAGTCAGGTGAAGCACTTTTCTGGCGTCCACTGGTTAAGACTCTGCACTTCCACGGCAGGGGGCACATGTTTGATCCCCAGAGCTAAGGATCCTGTGTGCAGTGTGGCATAGCCAATTAAAAAACAAAAGGGAGAACAGCTCAGGGTGGTACCAAGGAAAGACGAGAATGAAAAAATCCCATTCGAGGTTAGGGATGATCTATGCAAGGGGCAGGCAGAAACCCCCTCTCCTCTCCATGCCCGGAACAGACGCTGCGATCAGGCAGGGACATTTGCTCAGTCCACGTGCGGCCTTGGGATCCTCCCTGATGCAGGGGTCCAGGCACCTACCGGGGGCCAGAGTGGCCTTTCTGATCACCTTTCCCGTCCCGCTGCAGCCTCTCCAAGTTCCTTCCTGAACCTCCATCCAAGCCCTGCTAGTTCCGTCCATGACGTTTCAGTTCCTGCCTGGCACACCATAACCCCTTTGTCATCGCAAAGACTCCCATTTCTCCTCAGTCCCTCTTTGGTCCTCCTGGCCCTCTCGTACCAGTGGGTAAACTGAGGCCCAAAGGAAGGACTCCGCAGTGAATGCGCAGAGACCCCCAGCCACGCTGAAGCACTGCTCCTGGCTGGTGCGTCCATCCCAGTGCCTGCGCAGCCTCTGCGCCCAGCAGCGGCGAGTCCTGCCAGGGAGTCACCAGTCCTCCCCCTGCTTCTGATCACTTTCTTGTGGCCCATCTGAGAGTCAGTGTGTCACTCCTCCCAGGGGACATTTGTCTCTTGAGAAAGAGTGATCTCTCCACCCTGAGTGTGGGTGGCAGGTAGGGGCAGGGACCACAGAGATGGCCCACCACGCCTCTCGAGCACCGCCTGTGCCCTCTCTCTGGGGCCAGGGGTCTTAGGTCCACACCTGTCCACACCCCAAGTCTCTGTGGTGACCTGGGGCCCACAGGGACCTCAGGGCCAAGGTGTGGCCTGCACAGCCATCTGCAGGGGTTTCCCATCTCCACCAGCCAGAACTGCCCCAAGACGCTAGAGAACAGAGGGGTTCTGGAATGAGCAGAAAGTCTTGTTAGACCAGCTTTATTGATACGGCTTTATGGCCCCGTGGAGCCCTACCCGCCAACTCAGGCCAGCTCAGGCCACCTTCTTGCTCACGCGCTCGTAGGTCACGCCTCCAAGGGTGGAGACCTGGAAGAAACAGCGGGAACGGAGGGAGTCAGTGCAGGGATCCCAGGGTGACCGTGGGGCCGAGGGAAGGTGGGCGGGCCTCTCGTCCCAGCCCTGATGGGAGTGAGCCGTGGCACTGCTACTCCGGGCCTCTGGTTCCCAGTTTGTTGCAAGGCTCAGTCTGTTCACTTATGTGGCCAAAGTGCTAACGTGTTGGCACGATGTGACTTTCCTTGGGATAAACTTCCACTCGTCCGTCCATTTCATTTCACCCATGCCAGTCACTTTCCCCCCAACACTGAGCTTGCCCCATTGTACAGATGAGAAAGCTAAAGGTTAGAGAAGCCGATCACCCCTCTAAGGAGGAAGGCCATGCTCACCCTCTACACCATTTAGCATTTATGGGGCCCTGTGCTCAGTGATGAGATACAGTCTCTGCCCTTGGGAAGTGTAAGGTTTTGTGGAAAAGGCTGAAAAGAGGATGCTGTTCAGCAGAGGCCCGCTGTGTGCAGCACCCTGGGCTCAAGGCCAAGACATGCTGTCATTGGATGTGCTCATTGCCTCAGTTGGTCCTGATGACCAGCAGGGGAGAGCTGCTTTCTTGTGGGAGGGGACGGGTGGCAAACGGAATTTTGTGGAAGCAGTGTAGCCTAAGGGCGGCAGTAAAGTGATGTGTGATTTCCACATGGGGTGGGTGGAGGATGGAGTGGAGGGGGAGGCCAGGGCTCTGTGTAGAGGAGGAGTGATGAGAGAAGGAGTGCTGGTGGTGGGTGGAGGTGGGAAGAGGCATGCTCACAGAATGCATCCCTGTGGGTGGAGAAGGAGGAAGGTGTCCAGAATAATTCTGGGTCTCCAGAGATGGGAGGAAATATGCAACCAAGACAGCTTCTCTCTGGTACCTAGTCTGTCCACGTGCATGTGTGCGTGTGCATTCTTGTGCCTCTGTGTGCGTGTGTGTGTAACGGCCTTCTCTCTGGTACCTGGTCTGTCCACGTGCATGTGTGTGTGTGCATTCTTGTGCCTCTGT
Organism: Neotragus pygmaeus; assembly: GCA_006410875.1. Classification (NCBI taxonomy): domain Eukaryota; kingdom Metazoa; phylum Chordata; class Mammalia; order Artiodactyla; family Bovidae; genus Neotragus; species Neotragus pygmaeus. The sequence goes on from SJYV01008549.1 coordinate 135,328, forward strand.
GCGCGTGTGTGTCTAACAGCCTTCTCTCTGGTACCTGGTCTGTCCACGTGCATGTGTTTGTGTGCATTCTTGTGCCTCTGTGCGTGTGTGTGTAACGGCCATGAACTCTGGGCACTGCTCACACTGTACAGGCTCCACGGTCAGGTGCCCCCAGGAATTGGGAAACATTTGTTTCTTTTGGAAAGATGAGTTCTCCTGTCGGGCACAAATGTGCTTCATTCTGCCCTGGATTCTCCTTGTACCCCTCACAGGCTCTGCCCTGGGTTCTTCCTGCACCTCTCACAGGCTGGGGAGCTCTGCCTCTGGGAGTCAGTGTCCTCTAGCTTGGATCAGATTCTCCAAGAGGTCAATTTCCATCCAGAAAACAATGCCCATGCCTGTGCTTAGTTGCTCAGTCATGTCTGACTCTTTACAACTCCGTGGACCATAGCCCACATGGCTCCTTTGTCCATGGGATTCTCCAGACGAGAATGCTGGAGTGGATTGCCATTTCCTTTTCTCAGGGGATCTTCCCAACTCAGGGATCAAACCCTCATCTGCTACATTGGCAGGAGGGTTCTTTACTGCTGAGCCACTGGAGAAGCCTATGCCATATATATATATGCACATATATGTGGGTATACATATATGTACACAGACCTATTTTAAAACACTATAGATCTTTTTTTTTTTTTTTTAACTAAAATGAAGGAGGGAAAGAAGACCCATGGCCTGGGAAGAGCAGGCAGAGTTTAGAAATCAGCCAATTTCATCTGCCTCCCCCGCAGACTAGCTGTGTGGCCTTGGGCAAGTTGCCTATGTCTCTGAGCCTCTATGGCTTCTCTGTAAAATGGGAGTAATGTGAGGGCATTGGGCCTGTGGAGCCATGCGCTGCTTTTCTCTAGACTGGACTCGGGTGAGGAAACAAGGAAACGGGGAAGAGAGGAATGAGGGCAGCAGACCCTGCCTGCTTCAGTACGTCCTGCTGGAGAGGCTTGGGGAGGACAGCCCCGACCTCCCCTGGGAGGACTCTAGCCCAAGACATAGGCTCATGAGGGGAAATGACTGACGTGTAGAAGCATCTTCCTTTTTCTCATCACCTCGCATCTGTTTCCTTCACCTAGGGAAACTCTGGAGCCCCCGTGGGGAGAGTTGGATGGGGGATGGAGCACCTCCAACCTGTGTTTACTGAGAACTCGCCTGCCAATGCAGGAGACACAGGAGACGAGGGTTCAGTCCCTGGCTCAGGATGATCCCCTGGAGGAGGAAACGGCCTGTGGGAGGGGTCAGCCCACAGCTGTGTGAGTTGGCCCCGCCAACATTTAAAAAAAAATCTTTTAATTAGTTGCCAATATTGGCTAGTCTGGAAATTTCACTTAAGGTGCCAATTTCCAGCTTCTCTTGAAACACCAGAAGATACAGCATTCAGGACCTGAAGTCCCTCATGGAAGTGAGGGAGTGGCAGCTGTGTTTGCGGGCCCACCAGGACTCCCTGCTTCATTTATACTCTGGGAAGTCCAGACTTGTGTCCCCGAGGTGGCTGAGTGTGGGCACTGAAGTCTGGCGCCTAACACCAAATTCCTGGTCTGTCCAGAAAGCTCTGTGCCCTCTGGCCAATCTCTTAGTCCCCCCGTGCCTCAGTCTCCTCACCTGCCAAATGGGGATTAAAAATCCTTACCTAACAGCGTGATTGTGAAGGTCAGATGAAGTCATGTGCATCCAGCGATCAGCACAGAGCCCATGCCTGTAAACCCAGCTTCCCAGCGGCCCGCCTCTCAGGGCAGAAGAACATCGTCTATATTATGTGGGAACCAGCAGGACACTTACCTCCACCAGCTTGCCATCCACAATCTCTGCAGTGTGGTGGTAGTTGGCGGAGTCCACGACCACTTTCCCACCCTCCATCTTCACAGCGACCTGAAAGAGAAGCAAAAGGCAGCCTGAGTTACAGAGCCCCCACAAATGCAGACCAGCCCCTGGGGGTGAATGGACCTGCCTCCAGCCCCAGCAGCCCCCCTCTAGGAATTAATTTGTCCTATAGACATGTGATGCTGCAGTCCATGGGATCGCAAAGAGTTGGACACGACTGAGCAATGGAACACCAACAAAGACATATGATTACATATATCCAAAGATATAGATAATCTGTGCAAGTCACTGGACTTTCCTGTGCCTCAGTTTTCTCATCTCAATGATGGGGATAGTACTGGTACCTACTCCATGGGGTTACTGTGAAGATTAAATGATTTACTGTCATATGTGTGGGCTTCCCAGGTGGTTCAGTGAGGAAGCAAAGACTCTGCCTGCCAATTCAGAAGGGGAGGGTTCGATCCTGAGATCAGGAAGATTCCCTAGAAGAGTCAGATGTGACTGAACAGTCACACATGATATGTGTAAGGTGCTTAGAGCAGCGCCTGGCTCCCTGCTGAGCACTCCTTGTTAGCTGCAGAATCTGTTATGATCATTGTTATTAAGTGATGCTGATGTCATCCGAGAGTGTTGGTTGCAGCATTGTTTATTATAGTGAACAACCTAAATATTCAACTTACGTTATCCACCAGTCAATAGCTTAAATATCTATTAATGAGGGAATGCTGACTAGCATTTCCATACTGTTGGACACTATACCACCATTAAGAAAAGAATAAGGCAAGTCAATATGTGCTGAAACGTGAGAAGTTGTTAAATTTTTAAAATACCCAAGTGGCAGGATATCAATATTATGACTGCTTATCTCCCTCCCCTGGCAATCTGAAGTACAGAGTACTTTCTTGGTCAGAGTTGGGGGCTACAGAGGGGACATGGGATGGGTGGAAGACCTGAGGGGCCGTTCTGGGTAGGAAGGGGATAAACAGCCAGCTTTCACTTCTTTGCTACTCATGATTGCAGTTTCTAACCCAGATGAGTCTAGTTCTAGGGCCTGGGCAAGATTAATCTCTAGGTCACACTACAGGCAGCATAAAAATGTGGTTATGCTCTCTGGAACCAGACTGCCTGGGTGTGCAGGCCCAGCCTTGCTGTGGGATCCAGGCAGCTATTTAATCACATGACTCAGCCCAACTCCCCCATCTGTAAAGTGGGGCGGTAGTTATAGCGACCTCACGGGCTTACCTGCATTAAGATGTGGGACAGATCCAGCTAGTGTCCAGGATATATGTGTGAAGGACTCGGCAGATGGGAACAATTTTTATCATCATTATTGTGTCCATTATTGATGTATCATTAAAAACCAAGAATGGCTAAATTGCCAAGTAACTCAAGCTCTTAATGCTGTAGACTAGACTTGAGAAGAAGGGCTTCCCTGGTGGTGCTAGTGGTAAAGAACCCACCGGCCAATGTAGGAGACACAGGAGACCTGGATTTGATCCCTTGGTCAGAAGATCCCCTGGAGGAGGGCATTGCCTGGAGTGTTCTTGCCTGGAGAATCCCGTGGACAGAGGAGCCTGGCAGTCTACAGTCCACAGGGTCACAAAAGAGATGGATGCGACTGAAGCGACTTAGCACTCACACACAGACTTGAGAAGAAGCCTCAGCTCAGGGAGCAGCCCCAGGGGACTTGGTGGGGACCGGAAAGTCAGCCAGAGGCCTGGGAAGGAGGGCAGGGTAGCTAGCAGGCTCTCACCTTGAACTTCTTGTTTCCCACGGTCTCCATCTCGGTCTCCTTGCCAATGGTGAAATTGTTGGAAATGGAGTGGCCCCCAGGGTAGTGCTGGGACCAGGTGAAGTTCTGCCCGTCCTGCTGTATCTCCGAGATGACCTTGAAATTGCGGCCCTTTTCAATCGTGTCGCTGGAGAGCCCTGGGCCCGGGGACAAGCAGAGTGGCCATGTAAAAGCTGCCTACAACCTGTGGCTTTGGGCACGAGCTTGCTTCACCCATGGCAGGTTAGTTTGACAGTCAAGAGCACAAGCCCCAGTTCTGTCATGAGCCATGTGGCTTGGGCAAGTTGCTATCTCTCCAAGGCTCAGGGTTTTCATCCACAAACTGGGGATAATAAGGCCCATTTCACAGGACTGTTGCAGGGATTAAATGACAGTGATTGTGTCTGGTAAGACTCCTGGCATGGAGTTGACAATAATAGCTGCCCTTCTGTACTATACTAGAAATTTACTACTGTACTTCTAGAAAGTAGTATAGTAGAAAGTAGTATGCTGGAAATTTCCCAAGCTCACAAAGTCCTAAAATGAATGAGACCTGTCTTCTAATGCTCTTGTTTTACAGATACGGATCCCTGCAACTAGACTGTTGTAGGGGAAGCCAGGTCCCTGTTCCTTCAGGGCCAGTCCCAAAACTTGACTCAGAAGGGATCTTTCCTCCCCAGGCCCCAGGCCCCTGCTCTTGGGGCCCCTCTCCTAGGGCCCAGGTCCCCTGCGGCTGTCCTCTGAATCTAGACAGCTGCAATGCCTCACACTTGGCTGACACACCAAGATTTCTGCAGGATTCTCAAGTCCACTGTCTCTTTGGTTCCTCCCAACCAGTGTTACAAATCAAGCAGTCAGAAGAGTGGGGTGTTTGATCTCCAGCCTTGGTGCCTAGCACTGTAAGAGGCCCTTGTTTGCTGGATGACGGAGTGAACGAGCAGCTTGTCAACCCTGGTATCTATGTTCCCACCCCTTTGTCACCTCTCCCCAGGCAGGATGTGGTGACATCACTCGTCATCTTATCCGTGGCTCCTAGGGGTCTCATGACCTCTGGCTCTGATGTGTAACTGTGGGCAGTTCTTGCTGAAATGCCCCATCAGTAACATTAGCTGGCCCATGCATATAGAGAGCATTCAATAAATGTTTGAATGAATAAACCAATCAACTCTCCATCTCACCCATCACTAGATTTGTGACCTTGCACTAGTCACTCGGCTTCTCTGAGCCTCATGGATTTTGGGTTCCCTGTGCAGAGCTGGCTGTGACACCCAACCCCAGGAAGGTGCTCTCAGGAGCTTACTCACCCAGGCGCTTCATGAACTCATCGTAGTTCTTCTCACTCTCAATCTCGTACTTGCCAGTGAAGGCCATGCTGCCAAAGAACTGGAACCTCAGGAGCAAAGGATGAGAAGGAAGAGCTGTGGTGCTGAGGGGCCTGGTGCCTCAGCTTATAAACCCTCCTGGATGCTGAGGCTCAGCCCCAAAGTCACCCCACTTCTTCCCACCCATGAAGAGGAAGCACTTGCAATTTTATGATGTGGGCAGGGTGTGGAGGATCAAAAACCCTGAGGTTATTCACCCTGGGGACTTCCTGGCTGGAATCTTATTACCATTGGCAAGGCTAGGGATGGCTCTGCTACAGGGTTTGAGTGATCATCCATCTCTGCCCAGCCCTCCTCCATCCACCCATCCATGTCCTCCCTCCATCCATGTTCCTAGCATCCCCCCTTTACTCAGTCACCCCCGCATTCATTGACCAGAGTGTGTTGGGTACCTCAGTGTGGGGCCAGCACTGAGGAAACAGTGAGACATACCCCCTTGCCCAAAATGCTTCCAGTCTGGTCTAGCGTCAAAACACACCTGCAGAGAATCCTCATGCAAGCAGGATGGGATATGTCCTGAGACACACAGATCCGGGGAAGAAGCAATGGGGTCCAGCTGGCTGGTGCAGCTTTGCATAGCAAGTGGCATTTAATACAGGTCTTGAAAGAATTTGGATGTTTAGAGAACTGGTAAAGTTGGAAGAGGCAGATAACATTGTAAGTTGAGGAAACAATGTGATGAAGGTGGGTAGTGCCACCAAGAAAGGAAACAATGAGTTTTTCTGTAGCAAAGAACACTTGCAGAAGCACAGGCATGAGAAGGGTGTAGATGATGTGATCATCTGCACCCGTGGAGTGCAGCCCACAAGCCAGGGAGCCAATTGGAGGAGGCAGTGCCAGCTGCCCTAGAGACCAGCTATGTGCCGGGCATGGGCTGGGAGTGTGGCAGATATCAGTCTGTTCCAGCTAAGCAGCTGGGAGGGCCAGGCGTCCGGCCCCAACTTCCTGTCCCTGTTCTCTGGTTGTGCTGGATCTCCACTGTAAGGCGCAACTTCTCTAGTTGTGGCACACAGGTTTAGTTGCCCCACAGCATGCAGGATCTTAGTTCCCCAACCAGGGATCAAACCGTGTCCCCTGCTTTGGAAGACAGATTCTTAACCACTGGACCACCAGGGAAGGCCCCTTGTCTCAGTTCTGACTCTGACACCACTTCAAACGCAAGGACTCCATCTCCTCGTGATAACTCCTGCCTAGCCTGTCTCATAGGACTGCTCTCTGGATCAAATAGATTGGCCATGCAAAGCATGAAGCACTTACAAAGACTCTCATGTTTATTATTAAGGAAAGTTTTGCATCTGTCTCCTTTTTTAGAGTCCCTTAGAATCAGTGGCATCCCACTCAAGTACTCTTGCCTGGAAAATCCCATGGACGGAGAAGCCTGGCAGGCTGCAGTCCATGGGGTCGCTAAGAGTCAGACACGACTGAGCGACTTCACTTTCACGTTTCACTTTCATGCATTGGAGAAGGAATGGCAACCCGCTCCAGTGTTCTTGCCTGGAGAATCCCAGGGACAGCGGAGCCTGGTGGGCTGCCATCTATGGGGTTGCACAGAGTCGGACAAGACTGAAGCGACTTAGCAGCAGAATCCGCATCATTTATATGCAAAGCAGAATTCACCACAGTTGCTAACCCCAGACCTGGGACTGAGTGGTTTCTGAACTGATGAAACCAGTTTTGCTGCATTCTGCAAATCTGCAATTTTCAATTTTAGAATTCCTTACCCCAGCCAAGAGTCTTATTTAAAAAATAACATCGACACATATCCGTACTGTCTCCCCTCCACCCCATCTTGGATTTTCTGATGCTAAACTATATATATTAAAATTTCATAATTCAGAGCAAGTGACAGTTCTGGCAGAGATGTCCTTGATAACAGTTGGTGTCTGTCCTCTCAGACTTTTAAGTGAATACCTATACTTTCTTCTGTGAATAAGATTATGTTGTTCTGCCATGTATTCTTTATGTAATGCTGTAAGGACGTGTGTGTATCATTACATAAAGGTATACCACATTCTATGGTATGTATATTTCACAATTTATGTAACTGGTGTTGGGCCTTTAGGTTGTTCCCAATCTTTTTCTGTTATAAATAACTCTGAGACAAAATTCTCATTCACTCCCCTTGGTGTACATATCGGCTTATTTACTAAGATTATTTGCTAAGGATGAATCCTAGACATGCAGTTCCTAGAACAAAGGGATTTTGTACCTAAAGTTATATACGAACTTATATGTAAGTTAAAACTATATCTATACTAGAACAGTTTACACTCCTATCTAGAGCATATGAGAATTTCCCTTCATTGATCCATTTCCCCTTATCCCCAAATGCCGCAACTAAGGATATTGAACGCTGCAACTAAGACCTGGCACAGGCAGGGATATATATATTTAATGGCAGCTTTATAGAAACATGGGGCTGTGTTTACAAACCAGTGCTGAGCAAAGAAAAAGAGAATGGAATATTGCATTTACATAGTGACTATGGCTATTATAGGGCTTCCCAGGTGGCTCAGTGGCAAAGAATCCAACTGCCAATGCAGGACATAGGAGAGGCATTGATGACATAATAATGACAGTAATAGCTAACACTTACTGAGTGTTTACCATCCACTGGGCATGATGCTGAGTGTTCTACATTTAATCTTCCAAACAACTCTATGAAGTAAATACCGTTATTGTCCCCATTTTTCAAGGAGGAAACCAGGAAACCAAGGTTCAGAGAAGTTAAGTATCCCACTCAAAGTCACAGAGTCCCTGTGTATAGTTCATATTTACCACCAAGACAATTTTCAGCATCATTTAAAGACATTTCCAAAAACCTTCCATAATCCCATTACCTTTTCTTTCTCTTATCTCTTTCACTCCTCTCTCTCCTCTCTCATCCTTGCTTTCTTTCTCACTGATTCTAACAGATATATAGTAGGCATAGTCACCATGTAAATGCAATATTCCATTCTCTTTTTCTTTGCTCAGTATTGGTTTGTAAATACAGTCCCATGTTTCTGTAAAACTGCCATATATATATATATTTACAGATATATCTATAAATATATACATTATATATAATCTATACATTACACGTATATATTTATAGATATATATTTGGCTGTGCTGGGTCTTAGTTGCAGCATTCGGTATCTTTAGTTGTGGCATGAAGGATCTAGTTCACTGACCAGAGATCAAACCCCGGCATAGAGTCTTAGCTGCTGAACCACCAGGGAAGTCACAAAGCTGCTATGTTTATTGTTAGAAATGGCTGCATAATGTTTGCTGTTGGAATTTTAGGGGGTTCTCATTTAAAGGGGTACCCATTTAAATGAGAGGCCACATTGAGCTTGTTTACATGTATTTTCTTGCAGTAAAGGATTATCAAGTTATGGGATCTAGAACATTCTTTACAACTCTTAATAAGTGTTGCCACATTAGGACTGAATTGGGTTAGCCCCTGATTGCCCAGTTGCTGATATCTAAAGACACTGTTTTCCCTTGCCTTTTCCCCCCACCTAGCAGTATATCATAGAGATTAATGGATCTTATTTCTTCATGAAAACTGAAACTACCCCATTCATTATTTAAAGGGACTTTCCAAACAGAGAAATCCACTGGTCTAAGCGTAGGAAGCCAATAAGAGCATTTGCCATCTCCTTGGAAAGCTTGGAGGAAAGTAATTCCACAGCAGTATTTGGGATATAGGTTAGATGTAAGATGGTTAAGCTAGAGAGGTTTAGGGGATGGGATATAGTCTCCTCAAATCCCCTGGGGTCTCTAGGAAGTATGCCCTTTTACCTTTGTGCCTTGGCCTGCCTGGAATGACTGCCCACCTTCCACCTGTCTTTCCAAATTTGAATTGTCCTCCCAACTCCACCTTCTCCAGGGAGCCTTCTTCGATTACTCCAACCTATAGATAAAGCAGTTACAGAAGTCTGCCTAGTATGTACCAGCTGCTTGTAATGGCTCATGGGGAAACCTGGGCTTTAGAGTCATGATATTAACTGAGACTCCAGACAGAATCTTTACTCATTCAGAAAACACTATCTGAGTGCCTACTGTGCACTAGACCCTGGAACTACCGAGTATCTGTCCTCAAGTGAGAGACCCAGCCTAGTAAACAGGCAGTTGCAACATGGTGTGATAAATGAGATAAAGTCAGTTACATCGGGGTGTTTGAAAAACAGAGGCATCGCTCTTGTCACCTCTTAAGGGTCAGGGAAGGCTGGTGTGAGGAAAATTGGCAAATAAACCATTAGTAAGTGGGAAGCAGAAGCTTGAGTCTGGTGCCTTAGACCACTCGGCCATCCTGACAAGTTGGAATAAAAATACCTGTTTTCTGGGACTTCCCTGGTGATCCAGTGGTTAAGACTCTGAGCTTTGAATGCAGGGGCCGTAGGTTCGATCCCTCATCAGGGAATTTGATCCTTCATGCCGCAACTAAAATCCTACATGTGGCCACAAAGATACCAGGTGTTGCAACTAAGACCCAGTGCAGCCAAATAAATAAAACAAAAACAGACCTGTCTTCCAGAGACTAAATGAGCATTAAATGAGAGTATATAAATAAAGGGCTTAGCACAGGATCTAGCATTTTGTAGGTGTTCATTGAATGATACTGTTATTTCTCTCTCTCTCTCTCTCTCTCTCTCTCTCTCTCTCTCTTTCTATTTGTATGTGTGTGTGTGTGTGTGTGCTTAGAGGCTCAGTTATGTCTGACTCTTTGCAACCCCATGGACCATAGCCCACCAGGCTCTCTGTCCATGGGATTCTCCAGGCAAGAATACTGGAGTGGGTTGCCATGCCCTTCTCCGGGGGATTTTCCCAACTCAGGGATTGAACCCAAGTCTCCTGCATTGCAGGCAGATTCTTTACCACTGAGCCACAAGGGATGCCCACTATTTACTGTAGCATTAGTTTGACTCTTCACAAAATGTGTCTTTTATCTCCCAATCAGATTATAATCCCTTTAAGGAAAGAGGCTGCATTTCCTACTTGTTTATGGCTGTGTACCTAGTAAGCACTGAGACATCTCTGATTTTGTTTTATTGGCTCAGAGCAGTCTGGAATAGGCTGTGAGACAGTTTTCCAAGTGTGGTCTTAATCATACGCTGCTAAGGGTGCAGGAGAGGAGGGCTTGTGAAGAATGGAACCCTATGGGCCCTGCCCCACAGGAGTTCTGATTAGGTCAGAACTGGTGGGGCCCTGGTAGTTGTGCTGTAGTTATTACCCCGAGAAGCTCCAGGCCAGGGTTCGTGGGCAGCAGCTGGCAGATGGACCAGATGGGTTCACCAGACCCCGACTTCACTCTTTTTCCCGTGGACTTCCTTGTGGATGGTCCAAACCGTTTTCTCCTCAGTAGCTCGTCCAAAGCCAGCAGCACAGACAAGATGGGAGGGGCAGGGGTGTGGGAAGGGACAGGCTTGGCATCGGGACACCTGACTCAGCTGTGTTCCTCTTAACTGGAATCCCTGTGCATTTGACCCTCCAGCCTTCCACCCACCCACACACACACTCTCTCTCTCCCTCTTCAACTGAGGTTCATGTATTTGATCAGACACTCATTGAGAACCTTCCAAGAGGAGTAAATGAACTCGAACTGCTTCCGTGTCACAGTGAGGTTTTATGGGGCAATTGAACCCCTAGAGCAGCTATTCCCCATGGAGATAAAGAATGGCCCCAAGGTTAGTCCCCCCTGGGCCACCCCAACTTCCCACCTGGACTCTGGCTCCTGCGTCAACTAGTGAAGGAAGTAGCAAATGCAGGTGCTTGAGTCCACAGTTGGAACATGAGCCCTTGACCTCCCCCTAACCTCCTCACCCCAGGACTTTCCAGGGCCATGTATGAAGTGAGTGATCCATCAGAGTTATAGATTTCTTGATCAGCCACCCATCCCCTTCCTCTTCTTTCCTCAACCAAGAATCTGAAATGCTAACTAGGGTGAATCCTGGAGTACCCAGGCTGAATGGGACCTCTGATGGCAATTTATTCCACGACAGTTCTCCTGGCTCTGCTCTCAATGGTCAGAGAATAAGAAATTAAGCTTTCTCTTGGAAAATCCAGTTTATACTTGGTTTATCCACAAGTAGAACTTAGAAATTTAAAATTAGAAGAGATGGAGGCTCTGAGGTCAGGCTCCCTAGGTTTAAATCCCAGCTCTTCTACTTGCTGGCAGAGTGTCCTTGGTTAAGTTAGCTATCTTCCTGTGTCTCAGTTCTCTCATCTGCAAAATGGAGATAATAATTGCTTCTAACTTAAAGGGTTGCTATGAGTATTAAATGAAATAATTTTCATAAAGCAATTTTTTCAGAGCCTGGCACAGTATATAAGAGCGTGTTAAGTAAATGTTGCTAGGGCAGGCTGGCTATGCAGCCTCAGCATCACTGTGTCTGGTCACCAGCTTTGTAGTGACGATTATGTCCATCATCGCTAAGCATCCAGTGCCCCCGAGTTCAGTCCTCATTCTTGCCTTTTCTCTAAGCACTTATTTGCTTGGTGATCTCATCCAGTCCCTGGGCTTATTATTAATGCTGAATTTTTACCTGGTTTGTTATTGTTGTTGTTTTAATTTTGGCTGTGCTGGGCCTTTGTGCAGTGCATGGATTTCTCTTGTGGTGCAAAGGCTCTAGAACGTCCAGGCTCAGTAGTTGCAGCATGTGGGATCTCTAGTTGCCCACAGCATGTGGGATTTTAGTTCTGTGACCAGTTTTATAATCCATGTCCTTTGCATTGGAGGGGAATTCTTAACCACTGGATCACCAAGGGAAGTCCCCAGTTTATTGGCTTGAAATATCATCTGTATGTCAATGACTCCCAGATATTTTCCCCATCTGAGACTTCCTCTCTGAATTTACATTCAACTGCCCACCTAACAGCTCCACCTCATGTCTTGTGCCATCTCAGACTGACAGGTCCAAAACTCCTATTTTTATGCCCTCAACAAAGCCAACTCCTCCTCACCTCCAATAATGAGGAATCCTAGTAGCCAGCATCTGTTGTGCACCTGCAGTATGCTAAATGCTTTGCATGAATTATTACTCAAATTTTCCCAACCAGTCTATTGGGTAGGCCTTGATATTATCCCTAATGTATAAATAAGGAAACAGGCTCAGAAATGTCACAGTTAGTTGACTGAGAAAGCAGTTTTACTTCAGGTCTTGCTGTCGTGACCTCTAACTAAATACAGCAGTTGAATTTGGATGCAGCCTCCAGAACCAGGCAGGCTCTTGGAGACCATGATTCCTCCTATGGTACTTAGCAGGTGATCCCTAAATGCCAGACATGGCGCTAAGGACTTGACACATGGCATCTCATTTAATCCCTGCAACAAACTTCTGAGAAATCTGACCTTATCCCTATTTACAGAAAAGAAATCCTAGGCTTAGAAAAGTTAGGTGGCTTGTTCAGAGTCACACAGTTTGTTGTTGATCAAGATTGGGTGTGAACTCAGTTTTGTTTTTTGTTTTTTTTACCTGAAATAATATTTGCCACCACCATGGCTCTCTGATGAAAAGCAGAATGCCAGTCTCTGGTTCTAACATCAGAGTTATAACCCATGCATCCATTCATTCAAAATACATTTACTGAGCACCTGGTGTGTTAGGGAAGGAAGATACACAGCAGAAGAGAAAACAGTCCCCACTCCATCGAATGAATCCCCTAGCCTCAAGCTCATTCCCTTTCCCCAGGTTTATCTCCTGCTCTTAGCCTCATTTCCTTACCTGTCCAGCCCATGGGTGCTTCACTGATTTATTTATTTGGCTGCACTGGGTCTTTGTTGTGGCACATGAGATGTTCGTTGTTTCACGTGGAGTCTTTTCGTTGCAGTACACGGACTTCCTGGTTGCAGCATGCAGGCTCAGTAGTTGCCACTCATAGACTTAGTGTCTCCATGGTGTGTGGGATCTTAGTTACTGGACTGGGGGTTGAACCTGCAACCCTGCACTGCAAGGCAGATTCTTAGCCACTGGACCACCAGGGAAATCCCAGACGCTTTACTTCTTTCGCTAGGACTCTCAATGTCCTTTGGCCACCCTGGCTTCCCAGGTCCCATCTTTGGACAAAAAAAAAAATTGTCTTTCTACCTCCCCTCACTATACTGCTGACTACAACCAGAAGAAAACATGCAACTGAAGGTGGGGAGGAGTGCACCACCACTACAGACTCATGGTCGGCTCTCAGCCAAGTTTTGAAGAGCTCAGTGGTATTTCCCCTCATCAGCGGTGGTTCCCAATGCCATTATCTATGCCAGCTACCCTTATCAAGTCTTCTACATCACTCCCACTTCCTGCCTGCCAGCCCCATTACCTGATATCACTTTAATGACCTTAAATTAATCCACCATATGGATATACTGGTGGATTTCCTGGTGGTTCAATGGTTAGGAATCCACCTGCCAAGCAGAAGATGCAGGTTTGATCCCATGGCTGGGAAGATCCCCTGGAGAAGGAAATGGCAACCCACTCCAGTATTTCTTGCCTGGAAATTCTTCATGGTCAGAGGAGCCTGGTGGGCTACAGTCCATGGGGTTACGAAGAGTCAGACGTGACTGAGTGACTAACATTTTCACTTCACTCCCTGACCAAGGATTGGGAGCATGGATTCTTAGCCACTGAGCCACCAGGGAAGTCCCCCACCCTCCTTTCTTATAGTCCTCCACTGGAGACTCAAATTCCCNTGAAAAGACCCTGATGCTGGGAAAGATTGATGGCAGGAGGAAAGCGGACCGACAGAAGATGAGATGGTTGATGGCATCACTGACTCAATGGACATGAGTTTGAGTGAACTCCGGGAGTTGGTGATGGACAGGGAGGCCTGGTGTGCTGCAGTCCATGGGGTTGCAAAGAACTGGACATGACTGAGTGAACTGATACATATATTTATTCTTTTTTAGATTCTTTTCTCATGTAGGTTATAAGAAGCATATCGAATAGTTTCCTGTTCTGTACAGTAGGTCCTCATTGGTTACCTATCTTATATATAGTAATGTATGTATGTTAATCCAAAAATCCTAGTTTATCCCTTCCTCACCTTCATATTTTCCCTTTGGTAACCATAAGGTTTTATTTAGTATCCATGAATCTGTTTCTATTTTGAAAATAAGTTAATAAGTATCATTTTTAAAATTAGATTCATGTCGATGTATGGCAAAGCCAATAGAGTATTGTAAAGTAAAATAAAGTTAAAAGAAACAATAAATAAATAAACAAAATTAGATTCCACATATAAGTGATATGATATTTGTCTTTCTGACTTACTTCACTTAATATGATAATCTCTTGGTCCCTCCATGTTGCTGCAAATGTCTTTATTTCATTCTTTTTTATGGCTGAGTAATATTCATATATATATACCATATCTTTATTTCTCTGTAGATGGTTTTTGAGGTTGCTTCTTTGTGTTGGCGAATGTAAATAATGCTTCAATGAACACTGAGATACATGCATCTTTTTGAAGTGTTGTTTTCTCTGGATATTAGCCCATGAGTGGGATTGCCAGATCATATGGTAGCTCTGTTTTTAGTTTTTTAGGATATCTCTACTCTGTTCTCCTAGCAGATCTACCAATTTTCACTCTCATCAACAGTGTACAAAGTTTCCCTCTTCTTCATACCTTTCCAACACCTATTGCATGTAGACTTTTTTTGATGATGACCGTTCTGACCTGTTTGAGGTGATAACTCATTGTAGTTTTGATTTGCATTTCCCTGATAATTACTGGTGTTGAGCATCTTTTCATGTGCCTTTTGGCCATTCCCACTCCTGAGCCTGTATTTGGAGAAAACCATACTTTGTAAAGATAAATGCACCCCAATGTTCATCGTGTGTGTATCTTATTTGGAGAAATATCTATTCATATCTTCTGCTCTTTTTGATTGTCTTTTTTTTTTAATAGACCTGCATGAACTGTTTATATATTTTTGAGATTAATTCCTTGTTGGTTGCTTTGTTCGCAAATATTTTCTTTGATTCTAAGGGTTGTCTCTTCATTTTGTTTTCTTGGCTGTGAAGAATCTTTTAGGTTTAATTAGGTCCCATTTGTTTATTTTTGTTTTTATTTTCATTACTCTAGGAGGTGGATCAAAAAAGATATTGCTGTGATTTATTTCAAAGAATATTCTGCCTATGTTTCCTTCTAAGCTTTATAGTATCCAGCCTTCATTGTTGTTCAGTCGTTCAGTCACTCATTCACGTCCAACTCTTTGTAACCCCATGGACTGCAGCACATGAGTCTTCTCTGTCCATCACCAACTCCCAGAGCTTTCTCAAACTCATGTCCATCAAGTTGGTGATGCCATCCCACCATCTCATCCTCTGTTACCTGCTTCTCCTCCTGCACTGAGTCTTTCCCACCATCAAGTTCTTTTTCAGTCAGTCAACTCTTAGCATCAGGTGGCCAAAATATTGGAGCTTTAGCATCAGTGCTTCCAATGAATATTCAGGGTTGATTTCCTTTAGGATTGACTGGTTTAACCTCCATGTTATCCATCCAGTCTTACATTTAGATCTTTGGTCAGTACTGAATCTGAGTTTTGGTTATCTAAACAAGTAAAACTATTGAAGCCATTTTCAGCTGCATAAACTAACCCATTAAATTCAGAATACAGACAAATGTACCAATATCAGCAGATTTTATCCAGTCCAGTGTTATATTCCTTCCTCTATTTGTCCAAGATCTTTCTGAGAATTAATTCCCATACATAATCCCAATGTATATGCTGATATATTAATATATACACACACTAAATTTTCAATACTCTCCCCCAGATTAACCTTCATATTTGCCCTTCTGGAATGTACCAAGTTTCTAGTTATTTGCCTAGAAAGAACAAAAAGAGTTGGAATAGATCTTGAGAAACACATGATTCCCCTTGCAGAACAACTGCCCCAAAGGAACTTGTTACTGGGTCTTCAAGCAACAAAGGGCTAATATCTTCAGATAATATACGGGAGGACAGATGGCTTATACTGATAAGGGAGGCCTAGACAGCCTTGGTTTGTTCAAGAGCCTCCCCTTACTGAGTTCACCATGAGTCCTCAGCTTTCTTTGATATTCCAAGTGTCATTGTGCAAATTTTTGCATGACAAATTTAGCAAGTCTGAATTCATCATATGTTGTATTTATGCAACATATCCATGAGTCTGAAATTTTCAATGAGGATAAACTTGTAGTATAAGAAGTAAAGTTTCTTTTACGGTCATCACAGATTCTCTGTGGTTCTCTGTTTAAGCTTTGGCTTAAACTGGGATCTTAAAACTCTGAGACTGACATTTTCTTTCTGTAGATTCTCCAATGTAGCTCAAAAGAGTTCTCCAGTTCCTTCATCCTATAGCCATGTTATTCCCAATAACAGTCAAGTTCAGCAGCTACTTGAATTCTCAAAATACTTTGTCAGCAAGCATTCCATTACCACCAGTGATAAGTAACAATTTGGACAGTCCTGGTACCAGCTGGCAGGAACTCAACACTAAATTCAAGGTCAAGGATACAATGAACCAATCTCATTTTAATGTGACAGCAAATACTGAGTTCAGTCAGGAACATAGAAATCACCTGACCTATTTCCATTGAAAGAATATAATATGGGAAATGTTGTTACAGAGGCTCTAGAGGAGTAAAAAGGCAAACAAGAACACTGAGGCAACATGAATTAGTAAAAGCAAGAAACCGCAACCAACTCTAAGCGAGAAGAACAAAAGAAACATTTTGGGAACATCTGAACCTGCAGAGCTAGGACCCTAATCTCTAAGGAGAGAGCACTCTTGACTGCCACCAAAATTCCATTTCTCAGAGGAGGAAGGGATCTCACCAAAGATGGGATTCAGACCTCTGAGAGTGTCCCTCTGTGGCAAAAAGAGGCTGACCTCTGATTCTTGAGTGAGGCAGCCTCCTGCAACCAACTGCCCTTTCTGAGGTGAAGGGATGTTGCCAAGAGGTGCTGGCAGGAACAATAAGCAAACCTGAAGCAGCAAGTACTTCCTGCTCCAACTTCCTAGTCTCCCTCAAGCACCCCCTGTTGGTATTGCCTCAGGTAGAAGAGAAATGTATACAGTTTGCAGAGTCCCAGCTTCAGAATTATAAAGCTGATTATAGAAAGTTAGGCTTAGAACTGAGCGATAAGATTAATATTTGGCAGTGTCCTCACACTCTAAAGTGTTGTGCTCAGTCATGACTGATTCTGTGACCCCATGGACTGTTGCCCACCAGGCTTCTCTGTTCCTGGAATTTTCCAGGCAAGAATACTGGAGTGGATTGACATTTCTTATTCCAAGGGATCTTCCCCACCCAGGGATCAAACCTGCATCTCTTGTGTCTCTTGCACTGGCAGGTGGATTCTTTATAACTTCATCACCAGGGAAGAGCATTGTTAAGATCTTAATTTTAGCTCATCTCCTGGTAGATTAGATTGGAATGAATTTTCATTCAATTTCAATATTTTGTTTTTGCATAGATTTTTGTGCATTTGAATCCCAAGAAGATTATTCTCTTGCCTTTGCTAACAAATTACTTTAGTATTATAAAAGTCGTGGTTTATGTTAGTCTTTCTACTAAGAATTCTTTTAGGTGTTATTCTATAATATTCAGGAATTTAATGTTGTAGAGGAGAGATTGAATACTGAATTGTTTGTTTCTTTGTAGGTAATCCATTTTCCTCTTGAATAGTAAATTTAATTTTTTTTTCTTAATGATCAAATAATTAACTGGAATTTGCCTGGTGTTTCTTCATTCATTTGGTTTGAAATGCAGTGACTCTCCCTCAATGTGTATCAGTTTCTCTTTGGCTTGCAGATTTTTTTTCTCATATCCTGTCATCAATTACTGCATCATTTTTGTTTGGTCTAATTTCTTCTTCACACTTAGCAATTATCTACATGTTGGCTTTCCAGACTTTCTGTTAGATATCCATCATTTATTTCCTGTTGTTTTGCATGATTTTTTTTTCTTTTTCTTTGATGTCTGAGAAAGCATTATATATCCTTTATATCACTGATTGCAGTATCATCTGCTCAGGGCTGCTATTTCATTTTCATTTCTTACAATATTTCCTGATCACAGCTTGCTGTCCCTCTTATCCTGTTGCCTTTTAACATTATTCTTCTTTTTATGATTCTCAACTCCAGTTTCATAAATGCCATGCCTTCTGGCAATCTGTTGCAAATGTCATGTTTTTTTCCATGAAATTTTCCTCTGGCCATTTATTAATTTTTGGAGATATTTTCTGCTTTAAAATCTTATAAATACCATTTAAATTGCTTTGTTCCTCTGTTCAATAGTGAAATTTTATTTTAAGACAGCTTCCAAAATTGTGTACAATACTCAAATTTCCTATCTCCCATTAGATGTAGTAGAGGGGTTGTCTTGAATCTTTTCTTCTTCTGTGATAGGTATCCTTCTCTCTGCTACATCTCAAGGGTAAATTTATTTTCTCAGCTCCCAATCTATTTCTCAGTTTCCAGAAAGATTTTTACTAGTTGTCTATGATGAAATATTTCAATATTCCTACTTCTTACTATATGTCATTCCAAACGTAAGATGTATGTGGAAACTTAGAATTTCTGGCCAGCATGTTCTACCAAAATTATTCATGTTTTCTTTGCTGTCTTTCTAGTTTTACTTGTGATGATTATTCCACAGTGTTGCCACTGTCTGTACTTCTCACCATCCTACCCCTTTCCATACCAGTCCAGGTGTTTCCATGAATTAACTCTCTTTGACAGAATGTATAGTCAGAGTAGATGTTAACTCTGATTAACCCACAGTAAGCAGAACACTTCCCCAACTACCCAATTAATATTGAGTTGGCCAAAAGTTCCTTTGGATTTTCCATAAAATGTTATGGAAATACTCAAATGAACTTTTTGGCCAAACCAATACATTTTCTGAATAATTGAATCTGGCTGCAGACATACTTCACAAATTTGGAATGATTTTTTTGTGTTTTACTCAATCCAGTCACATGTGTTTCATCCCCAATTCCTTATATATCAGACCCCAAGGCAAGGATTATTTGGGTTCCTTGAATCCAGGACACCAAGAGTGAGGTATGAGACAAGTGAGGTAATGAAGGATTCAAAGTAGTGCAAAGTTAAACATTCCCACACAGATGATTGCTTCACAGCAACGGCACTAAACAGGTGCTTCTGCTCATCGTGTTGAAGGTCTCAGGAGAGCTGTGTGGACAAACACCCTCAGAGCAGTTCGTGTAATAGAGGGAGAAGGTGGGATTTATTTGCACCCCACCCCATGCAATTGTGGGTTTATTGCATATTCTTTTCTGTATCTTACTTTCCACTGGACAAAGTTTATTCTGAGAATTAACTTTTCCACACTTCCAGGTGGCATCATCTGGCTCTTTTGGCAGCTATTTATAATGCTAGCCCTTTTGACTTAAAGTGTGTATTTTATTCTGATCAAGG
This sequence comes from Neotragus pygmaeus, assembly GCA_006410875.1. Classification (NCBI taxonomy): domain Eukaryota; kingdom Metazoa; phylum Chordata; class Mammalia; order Artiodactyla; family Bovidae; genus Neotragus; species Neotragus pygmaeus. The sequence continues at coordinate 154,737 of SJYV01008549.1, forward strand.
AATAACAGGTGAAACTGAGTCTGGCGTGTAAGACTGTCCTATCTGGTTTCACAAACATGGCCGGTGACTTTACTGCCCCAGGTGGTGTCGATGTGGCTCAGGAAATTGGAGGGTCAAGGCAATCGGTGGTGATAAATACGAATTGTATGATACTTTGTGCCTTATCATTAATGACAAGCTCTTGTAGAATCTGGTATTAGGTCACCTCTCAGACTTTATTTTCACTGTTATTGCTTTTTGGCAACTGAACTCAGGATTCTTAAGTGAGAGTTTTTAGTGGAAATCTAGTAGAAAATTGAGCTGATGGCTACGGATAAGAGTAATTTTTGAGATATACGTGAGTACTTCAAAGAAAAGTAAGCTTCATCTCTCTACTTTAACATGTACCTTATAATTTTCAATATGTCAATTTGTAAAATTATTCTAGATGATTTATTTTTACTAAAAGGTGAGCTCTAATTTATTAGTTGACATTGTATAATTCCTTGTTCAAAGTTAAAAAGGATTTATTCTCTGAACATCTAGAATTTAACATGTTACATTTTCTGCTTATATTTTCTTGAAGGAATTGGCTGATTTTAATAACTTACAAAAAGCTAATAAGTGGTATAAAGATAAACTATGTCATCATTTTGTGGTTCTGGCTGCTTTCTAAAAAGAAAAAAGAAAATTTAATTTAGCATGTCACCTGTGATTATATAAATCATGATTTAGAATTGAAAGGCCCAGATAAACTAAAATATGTTCTGTGTTAAAATATTTAATATATAATGGTATTGTTACTACCATTTGGAAGAATATCAGTGAAGAAAAATAATTATGAAATTTTCCCTCTTTAATGATTATATATCATCTTGCACAAGAAAAGCCAGTGAAACTGATTCACTGTCCACAGTAGGACAATGGTTCTGAGTTATTTTTTGAGTATGAAAAAAGTATATTTTGCAAATTAAGTTTTACCCTATGACAACTTCAGCAATCATTTATAGTTTAAAAAAAATCATAGGTTTCTTTGTCTAATATTCCAGTGTAGCAAAATAAACCTAGGTGTACACACTCTGCTTTCCTTTAGCTGCTTAGAAAAGTTTATGTCTTGTATAGAAAATTATGAAGTAAAAATGAGCTTTTCCCTAAACAATTTTAACCTTACTTTTGTTTATGCAGTTAGGGGGAAAGAGGAAAGAATATAGGATAGAAGAAGAGTGAAACAAGTCATGGCCAAAGGGAAGAGGAAAATGAACAGAGAAAAGAAACATAATTAAGAAATGAACACTAAATTTATCTGTTAGGTGTTGGAAATCAGTATTAAAAATTTAAAGCACCAGAACCAGAGCATCATTACCTACTTCAAGCATAGAGAAGCCCTTTATTGCATTGTTTTTAATTTTAAAAATTTAAAATATTCAAACTGAGTTTCCCCCAATAGCCAGTAATTCATATTTTAATGCTCATCAAATTAAATAACATGCCAGTTATTTAGGTTCCTGGACTATTGCATTTTTCATTACCAACAAAAGCAATTTTTACCAAAGATGTGCTTTCTACCTAAGCAATGTAATATCACATTCTACTGTGTGAAAACAGAGAATATATTGAGAAGTTATTCTGTACATTTCCTCTCAGAATCTGATTGTAAAATGTGACCTTTACTGAAAGCTGACATTATGTACAAATATTTGATATCTCAATTGCATGAAAACATTTCTTAACCAGTTGAAAGCGGTGACCTGTCTCTACTCTAATATATATATATATATATATATATATATATGCATATATATTCACAATATATATTTATATATAAAATATAGAAAAGAATCTTTCAAGCTAAGGGGATAAGTTGGAAGAAGGGTCACCAAATCATGTTGAGTAGCTTCACTGAAAAGCAATGCAAGAAGTGAAACAGTAAACCATTTTCACTATGTAATGAAGGCTTTTAATAGATAAGAAATAATGAAGAACTTCATTTCTTAAATTCTGTTTTTTTCTTTAAAAAATGTGCTTTAGCTGCACTTTATTTCACACACCTGAGTAGTCATACCTCCCTTCATGTAGCAATATTTGCCTTCTAGCATCAGCTTTTAGGAAATCTACCAGGACAACTCACATGAAAAATGTATAATCCTACAAAGATGCTTTATATATATAAATATATATATATATATATATATATACACCAAATGACTTGTTTCACTTGTTAAAAAAAACTAACAGGCTTTTCCAATTTTTTAATATTTCTGGTAGCAGAAAGAGGTTTTCAGTTATTTGACAGAAACACCTTATCTTATACTGCAATTCTCTCAGGCAATGTGTATGCATTTTGTGTCCTTTCACAGTGCAGTTCACCTGGAGACAAAAGCAAGAATTTGTTTCACTTGAGCTATTCCCTTTTAACATATGCTTTCCAGCTGACTAAAGTTATCTTCAAAATTGCAACAGTCAAAAGGGCATCAGCCATAACCATCACACTTGTTATGAATTTTTTGTGTTTTAATGCTTAATAAAGGGAACAGAAACTTGTTATAATGTATTCATTAATGCTGTAGCATTCACAATGTATCATATACATATAGAGTCCTACAATTACCTGCAAATTAGCTTTATTAAAAGATACCTGATTTTAAAATATCATGCTCAGAAAAATACCTCCTATGAAATATGACCACTGGAGAAAAAAATAATTCTTATGTTGCCATTTTAAATAAGAATATCTCATTGGCCTTGCTGTTAAAAGAACAATAGAAGACTAATTAGCTCAACTATGTATTAGTCCCAGCGAGGGAACCCCAAAGCCCACAGTAATTTTGACACAGATGTACGCCACATGATACCTTTATTATATGCTAATGATATTTGACCAGGAAACATAATCAAAACTTTTTAAAAAATCAACTAGTACAATTATAATAAGAAAAGCTTTATGTTCGCTAAAAGTTCTTCTAGCATTTCTAATTTAATTATGTTCTATGCATCTATTTAATAGATCCATTTAACACATATTTCACCTGAAATCACTATTTTAACATCTCTAAATGACCACTTAGATTTTGAAGGATATAGAACCATACACAGTCAGCTAACAAAGAATTCAGGTTTTATTAGTCTTTTTCCTATGATCATTACTGCATTGAATAAAGGTAATTGGGAATGCCCAAAGTTTTCATCAGGAGATACAAATTTATTTAATGTATTAGGTAGAAGGGTTGATGGTTGATTTCTACCAGTGTCAAGAATAGAGCTGGAAAATTTTAAAATATGCATCTTGGTTCACAAGTCTTGAAAATTAAGTAAAACATCCAGTGGTCCCTTCTATGGTCTGTTCCAGTAAAGTTCTAAGAGGTTACAAGCTATTTCTACTCTATTTCCCATTGTCTATTCTTCATCTAGCATTGCTTCCAGCCTTTATAAAGTTATTGAATATGTTTATTATTGAATAAAGGAGGAAATGAATGGTAACTTCTACATTATGAAGAGCTACGAAGCAGGCATCCTTTTAAATAAATTTTCCTTATGAATCCTGTACCTTGATATCTTGCACAATTAAATATCGAGTAAGAATTATATGAAAATGATGATGAAAAATGACAATAATGATTATTGTTCTCAAGCTTGGCTTCAGTTCAGAACCACCTGGGAATTTAAAAAAATACTATTGTGTGGTTCCCACAGCAATTCTGTTTTAATTGTTGCCCAGACACTGGGATCTTTAAAATTTCTCCAGTAGTTCTAGTGAGCAGCTAAAATTGAGAACCATCGTTATATATGATAATATAATGATATGATGATAAATATGAGGAATAAGAGAAATTCAGGACATCTACCTTATAGTCTTAATTTATGAAAATAAAAGGGAGTCTTTTCCTTTGAAAAGCCAAGTGAAAGTGAAGTCGCTCAGTCAGTCGTGTCCAACTCTTTGGGACCCCATGGACTGTAGCCTATCAGGCTCCTCACTCCATGGGATTCTCCAGGCAAGAGTACTGGAGTGGGTTGCCATTTCCTTCTCCAGGGAATCTTCCCGACCCAGGGATCAAACCCCGGTCTCCTGCATTCCAGGCAGATGCTTTAACATCTGAGCCACCAGGGGAGCCCATTTTAAGTAATAAAAACAAATTCATTCCATTTCAGCCTGACACACCAGCACACATGGATATACTTAGAAATATCTTAAGCTCTTTCCTTTGTCCCTTTTAAAAAATGCTTAAGGAACCTGAACCTGTTACTCAGAAGCTCAGTTCAGTTCAGTCGCTCAGTCGTGTCCGACTCTTTGTGACCCCATGAATTACAGCACGCCAGGCCTCCCTGTCCATCATCAACTCCCGGAGTTCACTCAGACTCACGTCCATCGAGTCAATGATGCCATCCAGCCATCTCATCCTCTGTTGTCCCTTTCTCCTCCTGCCCCCAATCCTTCCCAGCATCAGAGTCTTCTCCAATGAGTCAACTCGTCCCATGAGGTGGCCAAACTACTGGAGTTTCAGCTTTAGCATCATTCCTTCCAAAGAAATCCCAGGGCTGATCTTTAGAATGGACTGGTTGGATCTCCTTGCAGTCCAAGGGACTTTCAAGAGTCTTCTCCAACACCACAGTTCAAAAGCATCAATTCTTCGGTGCTCAGCCTTCTTCACAGTCCAACTCTCACATCCATACATGACCACAGGAAAAACCATAGCCTTGACTAGANATCTCCTTGCAGTCCAAGGGACTTTCAAGAGTCTTCTCCAACACCACAGTTCAAAAGCATCAATTCTTCGGTGCTCAGCCTTCTTCACAGTCCAACTCTCACATCCATACATGACCACAGGAAAAACCATAGAGTTGACTAGACGGACCTTAGTCAGCAAAGTAATGTCTCTGCTTTTGAATATGCTATCTAGGTTGGTCATAACTTTTCTACCAAGGAGTAAGCGTCTTCTAATTTCATGGCTGCAGTCACTATCTGCAGTGATTTTGGAGCCCAAAAATATAAAGCATAGGACCTAGCAAATACTTAATAGATGTTACCTAATTTAAAGGACTATTTTTTAGTGGTCATTTTGACTTTTCACCTTGTGATCCTCTTTTCCTTAAATGATACTGAATCATATTAATGAATACTATTAATATAAGAGAATGTAAACATTCTCCTGAAAATAGAAAGAGATTAAAAATAGCTTTTAAAACAGCCAGTCAATTCAGCAAGTATCATTAAAGCAGGCAAAGTCTCAAGGTACTATAGTGTTATTTATGTTATGATTTCCAAGTCTTAATCGGAAATTCAATTTATAGCAAATGACCTAGAAGCCTCTTGAGTCAAGTGGAATCATACACAGAAATACATAGCTGTTAAAAATACCGTGACATTTTATTACAGTGGTAGGTTTGTGTTGGGCTTCCCAGGTGGCGCTAGTGGTAAAGAATCCGCCTGCCAATGTAGGAGACATAAGAGTCGTGGGTTCAACCCCTGGGGTGGAAAGATCCCCTGGAGCAGTGGATGGCAATCCGCTACAGGCAAGTATCCTTGCCTGGAGAATCCTATGGACTGAGGAGCCTGGTGGGCTGCAGTCCATAGGATCACAAAGAGTTGGACACGACTGAACTGACTTAGCATGCATAGGTTTGTATTTGTGTGTATTTTTGTCTTTAAATTGCACATAATACTGTAAATAATTTATTACTGAACCAGTATGTAGACACCCTGGGCTTCCCAAGTGGTTTAGTGCTAAAGAATCTGCCTGCTGATGCAGGAGACACAGCAAACTCAGGTTTGATCCCTGAGTTGGGAAGATTCCCTCAAGGAGAAAGTGGACACCCACTCTAGTATTCTTGCCTGAAAAATCCCATGGAGAGAGGAGCCTGGTAGGCCACAATCCATGGGGTCACAAAGAGTCTGACACAACTGAGCAACCGAGCAAGCACGCTTCAAAAAAAAAAAGGTACCAGGAGACAAAGTTCTGTTGGGCTAACTAGGTTGTACTCAACTCCTGGGGGTGGGTGGAGGGTCTTGACTGACAGTCCCATGAAGACCCAGGTGCAGCAGGGTTAGAGGCAGCCCTTCACAGAACAGGTAAGGCCTCATGCAGAGGAAGGGGAAGTGCATGCTGGGCAGGCAAGAACCCTGAATCCTCTTTATAATTTCTCAGCACCCCAGAGCCACCCCACCATGTCTCCCGGTCTGACCCTTGCTGGGGCCATAGCCAGCAAGGAGGAGGAGGCAAGGAGGATAGACCCAACAGCACCCAAACAACCTGCCCTCCAAACTTCGAACCAAAGCAGCCTGTGACCCTTTAAAAATATTGCTTCAGGCCAAAGTCAGGTGCCGAAAGGTCTTCATACAGTTCCTGTGCAGTTATTCATTGCCCCGTCTCCTGCCGCTGGCTAACCATGATTAATACCTGTGGCAGCCATAGGAATCATTCCTAATGAATTTCTAATGAACTCATTTGGTGCTAATGCGGTATGTAATTCCACGGGACACTCATTATAATTTAGCCTTATTAAGTCTCTAGTAATTGGGAACTACTATTGCTCTAAGCTCATAAGCAGGAGAAAAGTAATTACCCAGAGCAGGCAGTTAAATTATGGAAAGGATTGAACACTCAGAGAAGGCCAGGAAGTGGCCGCTTCTGTTTTTTTCTCCTTGGGTTGTACTGCTCTACAGTGGGGATCCAGCTGTGTGGGTCTTTGAGCGAAGACATGGGTGCCCTTCCTGAGTTTATGTTCTGTATGCAATGTCAGAGCTGAGCAGGCTGCAGTCTGTGTGGTAGGATTTTTAAAGACCATACAAAGGTGGTTCTCGTGTCTGACTCTTTGTGACCTGGTGGACTATAGCTCACCAGGCTCCTCTGTCCATGGGATTTCCCAAGCAAGAAGTGGAGTGGGGTGTCATTTCCTCCTCTGGGGGATCATCCTGACCCAGGGATCAAACCCATGTCTCCTACATTGGCTGGCAGTTTCTTCACTGCTGAGCCACTAGGGAAGCGGCATCCAAAGGTGACCCTGCCCCACATGGCCTACAGCTTGAGTCTGAATTTTCATCATAGGGGTGGATTCCTTTACATTAGAGGTCCTGTTGCAGGTTGACAGGTGACCAACGGCACCCATCAGAGGTCACAAAGCCGTCACAGATAGGTTATCTCATCTGATCATCACAGTATCCCAGTTATCGTCATTGTACCTCTGACAGATAAGAGACTGAGGTTCACAGAGGTGAGGCAACTTGCCCAAGGTTGCTAGGTGCCCGAGCTGGGAACAGAACCCGTGTCTCCTCACCCCCAGGTGACTTAGCTGTCTAGCTCACCCCTCATTTACTGCCTGGCGTGCATTTCCTGCACATGTGACTCAGTGGCATCAGACAATCCTTGAGGTGGCAGCTGTGTCTATGGCCTTCTTTGCCTATTTGTCTGGCCTTGGTTCAGAGCATGGCTGCAAGACTCTGGCAATAAGGGTTAGGCCAGGGCTCTGAGGACACCTGGAAAAATCTATCATCCACAAGTTGATTCATGTTTCCTTTCCCCACTTCTCCCTGAAATTCTCTCTTTATTCTTCCTTTCTAACAACCAGCTTTATACTTTTGGCTAAAACGTAGATAAACTCCTTAAAAATATATATTATTTTTATTGATTTATTTGGCTAAGCGGGGTCTTAGTTGAGGCACACAGACGCCCAATCTTGTTTTGGCGTGTGAGATATTTCAGTTGTGGCACGTGGGATCTTCAATTGCATCATCTATACTCTTAGTTGTGGAGTGTGGGATTTAGTTCCCTGACCAAGGATCGAACCCGGGCCCACTGCACTAGGGAGAATAAGGGGAAGCACAGAGTCTTAGCCACTGGACCACCTGGGAAGTCCCTAAATTCTTTTTTTAGTTTGACTTCATTTTCTCCTGATGTTAAAAGTAAATTATGGTTTTTGCATAAAATTTCAAAAACTGCAGAAAAGCCTAAAAACTAGAAAGATTATTTGTAATCCCATCGCTCAGATATGACAGTTGTTTGCTAGCTGGTGTATGTACCCATCCAGACGTTATTATGATATGCACATAAATATACATGCCAACATATTACCCAAAATAGGATTGTATCATACATTTTATTTTAGAACTTGTGTTTTATTAAACTTTAGAAATATGAAATTTCTGAAAGATGAGTTTACATTATCAGATGATAATAAAAACTAACAAAAACATCCTTGGTAGCTCGTCTGGGTTATAGGAAGATACGAAAGAAGGGGGATCAACAGAATAAAGTCCAAATAACCTCATATGCAAGCCAGAAAGGAAATTTGCTTATTGCTACCTTATCTCCCAAAGCATCTGGTTTATCAGTTTGATGTAGGAGTTTGGCATGAGAAGACCAATGAATGGAGGGTGAAGGCCTAAGTGCAGAGTTGCTTGGCACTGGGAGTCGGGGTGATTGAACAGGATTGTGGAGTTTAGAGATAAACCCAGGGGCCTGATGTGGCCCTTCCCTCCTCCCCAGCCTCATTTTCTGCCATGCCCTGACTTTGCTGCAAACCCATGGTCACTGGAACCCCACACACTCATGATGCTGTTTTGCACCACAGTGCCTTTGCATGTATTCATCTTTAACTGGAATGCCCATTGCCATAAATGGTGAAAATCTACTTTCATGCAGTGTCAAACGTTTGCCCACAGAGAAAGCCAAAAGAGGCCCTTGGAGGGCAAGCTAGCTTGGGCTTCCTCACAGCACAGGTTTTTGTGTTAGTGTGGAAGAAGGTGCTGGGCAGCCGTGGGGGAGGTGTTCTTTCCCCTTTCAGGGTAGAAACAAGCTTCTCACAGCCTGCCTCGGTGCTGTGTTGAGTTCAGCCTCCATGACCATGAGGCTGCCAGGCATGTCTAGGTCACACTGGAATTGACCTCCCACCTCCTGGGCCATGTTCTGGTCTGCAAGTCCCTCTTTCCTATTTCCAGAACTTTCTGTCAGTCGCACGTGAGGTGCTGCTGGCCTCTGCCAGTGGCTTCTCACTGCAGCCAGGGAGCCCCTCAGAGCTCTGCGTTTGTTGTTGCTGTTCAGACGTGGGCAGGAGTCGCTAAATTCGTGTTGACATCAATGTAGCCAGTGTGTGTGTCTGTGCTTTTCTGTACAAAAATGCACGTTGCTCAGGAGCGTTTATATCTGCGGTACTCTACAGTGAAACCACACGCATGTCCTGAGAAAATGTGTGCAGGTGCCCCTGTATCTGTGTGTGTAGGATACATACTTCCTTTGCGTGTAGGTGTGTATCACGGGGTGTACATGTGGAGTATTAGTATGTGCTGGTGTTTCCATGCAAAGCAGAGTGCCCATGTGCTCAGCTGTGACTTTCTGAGCATGACCCTGGATCTGTTTGTATATAGTTATGTGAGAGTGTTTATTTACTGAAGGGAGGGTAGATATCAGTTGAATGCCTTAGACTTCAAGCAAAAACAAGCAAACAACCCTTCCCAAACAATAAATAAGCTTTTATCTCACGTGACTGGAATTCCAAAGGTGGGGAAGGAGGACTCTCAAGCTGACTGATCGCTTTGATCAATAATGTCTTTAAGGGCCTGTTGACAAAGGTACATACATGCATGCTTAGTCTCTCAGTTGTGTCTGACTATTTGCGACCCCTTGGACTGTCGCCCACCAGGCTCCTCTGTCCATGGGATTCTCCAGGCAAGAATATTGGAGTGAGTTGCCATTTTCTTCTTCAAGTGATCTTCCCAACCCAGTGATCAAACCCAGGTCTCTTGCATTGGCAGGTGGATTCTTTACCATCTGAGCCAGCAGGGAAACCCCTATAATCAAAGCTATGGTTTTTCCCATAGTCGTGTATGGATGTAAGAGCTGGATCATAAAGAGGGTTGAGCACCAAACAACTGATGCTTTCAAATTGTGGTGCTGGAAAAGACTCTTGATAGTCCCTTGGATAGCAAGATCAAACCAGTCAATCCTAAAGAAAATCAACCCTGAATATTCATTGGAAGGACTGATGCTGAAGCTGAAGCTCCAATACTTTGGCCACCTGATGCAAAGAACTGACTCACCGGAAGAGGCCCTGATGCTAGGAAAGATTGAAGGCATGAAGAGAAGCGGGCGACAGAGGATGAGATAGTTGGATGGCATCACCAACACAATGGACATGAGTTTGAGCAGATTCCAGGAAATAGTGAAGGACAGGGAAGCCTGGTGTCCGTGGGGTCACAAAGAGTTAGACATGACTTAGCAGCTGAACAACAACAACCTCTCCTTTTGGCTTAATTCTGCATTCTCATGGTCACATAATGACTGTAGCATCTCTATATCCCACACTCAGACATTAAGAATCCAGTGACTGGGAATTCTTTAGTGGTCCAGTGGTTGGGAGTCCACACTTCCCCTGAAGGGAATACGGGTTTGATCCCTGACTGGGGAACCAGATCCTACATGCCTCATGGCACAGAAAAAAAAAAAAAAAATCCAGTGTTTCTGGGGTGACTTTCTCTAGAGAGAAAGTTTTCCTAGAAGCTCAAGCCTACCTGCCCCCCATGTCTCATGGGGTAGAACTAAAGATGGCCAAAGCTAAGCCTATCTGTTGAGGGGATGAGACTACCCAGTTTGGGTTAAACTCATCAGGATCCCTCTCCTGGAACTGAGGATGGAAATAGCCTTTCAAAGCCCAAAGCTGCTTGGTGGAATGGTAGTCAGCTGACAGTTCAGTCAGGAAGGAAGACAAGTAGGAATGGGAGTTGGATGGACAGTCAACGGTGTCTCTAGTACAGGAGTTCCCTGGTGGTCGAATAGGTTTCTAGGCTTTCACTGCCATGGCCTGGGTTCAATCCCTGGTCAGAGAATCCTAAATGCATGCTGCTGTGCTGTGCTCAGTTGAGTCTAGCTCTTTGTGACCCCATGAACTGTAGCCATGGCTCCTCTGAACATGGAATTTTCCAGGCAAGAATACTGGAGTAGGTTGCCATTCCCTTCTCCAGCAAGCTGCATGGCACAGCAAAAAAAAAAAAAAAAGGATGTCTAGTACAAAGATATGTATATGTATGCAGGTATGTCTTTTCCGAAGTGTACATGAGTTTTTGTATATGTGAACATAAGTGAGTATGTGTTGTGTATGGTTGTTTTGATAACCTATTGTTGCATAACAAACTGTTCCAAAATATAATGGCTTAAACCAGCAAAGTTTTATTTATTATTTCCCATCATTCTGTGGATCAAAATTTGTGCAGGGTATGGCTGGATGGTCATTTCCCCCAAATGGCATGACCAGGAGTCACTCACAAAGCTATGTTCCTCTAGTAAGTGGGCTGAGCTGGAAGGTCTGCATCTGCATGTCTGACATGTGAACGCCCCTCAGCACGGCTTCTCTCTCTTTTATGACTAGCGTGGGCTTCCTTACAGCATGGTGGTCTCAGGATGTTTGCACTTCTTACACAGCTGCTGACTTCCAGCAAGGAGGAAGTAAAACTGCCAGTCCTCATAAAGCTTGGGTTCAGAAATCTCAGAGTGTTACTTCTTCAACAGATATCCAAGAGGAAAGGAATAGAATTTACCTTTGAATAGGTAGGGCAGCATGCACAGGCAGAGAAGAAAAGCGGCAAAGGCAGTCATCTTTAAAGATATTCCGCCACAGCAGGAGTACGTCCTGAACATGAAGGTGGGTGCCGCCACAGCAGGACTACATCCTGAACATGAAGGTGGGTGTATCTGATCATGTGCACTTCTGCCTGTGTGTGTATATTTTAAAGAATGTGGGTATGTGCAGGGCAGTGTGTATATGTGTGCATGTGTATCAGTTTACACACACCTGTTTATGTGCATATATGCACAAGTAGGCACACAAGTCTGTGTAGAGAAAAGTGCATATACACACATGGAAATGTGTAATGTGTATGTGCATGCAGGTGCAAGCTTCCACTTGAGCCAGGGGCTCGCATGTGGGCACACAAAAAGAGGGAAAGTCAGTGGGGTTGACCTGCCCGAGCTGTGGCTTTTCGGGGTGAATACGATGAGACTGTAAATCCTGGCCAAGGTAACAGTTGAATCATCACTGGGATCTTGCCCTTGACTGGGAGGCCTTGGGTCCCGAGCCAGGAAGAAGACTCAGGCCTTATCAAAAACTGAAACCACACTATTGGCAGTGGAGGAGGGGACCCACCACATTTTTTGATTCCCTGAGAGCTTGCGGTTTTCTACCTGGGACACCACCATNGCCAAGGTAACAGTTGAATCATCACTGGGATCTTGCCCTTGACTGGGAGGCCTTGGGTCCCGAGCCAGGAAGAAGACTCAGGCCTTATCAAAAACTGAAACCACACTATTGGCAGTGGAGGAGGGGACCCACCACATTTTTTGATTCCCTGAGAGCTTGCGGTTTTCTACCTGGGACACCACCATTCTCCAACAGCCAATGGGCAAGCTTAGCTGCCATATGGCTTCCCTCCATGATCCCCACCCTAGCCCCACCCAAGGGGCTGTAAACTTCAGGTCGAGATTTCAGAGAGAGCAGGAAGTGGAGCTCAAGGCTGCTGGCCGGGTGCCTCCTACCCTGGTGGGCCCTGAGCCCTGGGCTTCTCTTCCACTCTATAGCACATTTCCCAGTAAGGACAATATGGCGGGGTCAGGAAGCAGGGAAGCCTGCAACTTCCCTATGGAATTTCACCCCATTTCTACAGGGAACTCTGAAGCAAGGATTCTGTGGGTCTTTTTTATAGATGAGGGAAACAATGCTTGGAAAGGGAGAGAAATTTCCCCACTCACAGCCCTTATAAAGAGCAGAGGTGGGATTTGAATTCCAGACGGCCTCATTCCAGAGCTCACACTCTGTCAAACTGGAACACAGATGTCAAAACATCTTTTTTGTTTAATATTTATTAATTTATTTATTCAGCTGCACCGAGTCTTAGTTTTAGCACTTGGGATCTTTAGTTGCTGCATGCAAACTCTTAGTTGCAACTTGTGGGATCTAGTTCTTTGACCAGGGATTGAACCCAGGCTCACTGCATTGGGAGTGTGTAGTCTTAGCCACTGGACCACCAGGGAAGCCCTTGTCTGAACATCTTGAAGAAGATAAATAACTGTTCAACCTCCAAAACATGAAAGCACAGTTCAGGCTCAACGGGAGGCCCAAGTATTCAGCTGGAATTGTTTTTTCACTGCCCACAGATCATCTCTCAACATTGATTAAAGCCACTCACAGGCTATGGGCTTCTCTCATAGTTCATTGGTAAAGAATCTGCCTGCAATGCAGGAGACCCTGGTTCGATTCCTAGGCTGGGAAGTCCTCTGGAGAAGAGATAGTCTACCTTACCCACTCCAGTATTGCTGGGGTTCCCTTGTGGCTCAAGTGGTAAAGAATCCACCTGCAGTGCGGGAGACCTGGGTTTGATCCCTGGGTTGGGAAGATCCCCTAGAGAAGGGAAAGGCTGCCCACTCCAGTACTCTGGCCTGGAGAATTCAGAGTCGGACATGACTGAGCGACTTTCACTTTCACTTTTCTCACAGGCTACTTATTGCTATGAGGGTAAGGTTCAAAGCCAGAGTCCTTACTGCAGCTTACAAACCCTTAGATGGTCCAGCTGCTGCCACCACCCTCCTCTTCTTTGCTTCAGCCACACAGGTCTTCTCTTTATTCCTTATATATATAATATAATGCCCCTCTCTGCCTCAGGCCTTTGCACCTGCTTCTCCTGCTCTAAGCATAATGTCACTTCCTCTCCTAAGGAAACGTTCCTTTTGTTTAGGCATGATGATGGTGTTATGACTTTTGTTGTTGTTGGTTAGTCACTAGCTGTGATCGACTCTTTTGCAATCCCATGGACTGTAGCCCACCAGGCTCCTCTGTCCATGAGATTTTCCAGGAAAGAATACTGGAATGGATTGCCATTTCCTTCTCCAAGGGATCAGGTATTCAACCCATGTCTCTTGCATTGGCAGGTGGATTCTTTACCACTGAGATATTTTTCTTTTTAAAGAGTCCTTATCTTTTGAAAGTGAAAGTGTTAGCCACTCAGTCGTGTCTGACTCTTTGCAAGTCCATGGACTGTTGCCCACCAGGCTCCTCTGTCCATGGAATTCTCCAGGCAAGAATACTGGAGTGGGTTGCCATGCCCTTCTCCAGGGAATCTTCCCAACTCAGGAATCGAACCCACGTCTCCCACATTGCATGCAGATTTTTCATCCTTATCTTTTAGAGATACATAATGAAGTGTTTGGTTTTCCCTGGTAGCTCAGCTGATAAAAAATCTGCCTGCAATGCAGGAGACCCCTGTTCAATTCCTGGGTCAAGAAGATCCCCTGGAAAAGGGATAGGCTACCCACTCCAGGATTCTTGGGCTTCCCTGGTGGCTCAGACGGTAAAGAATCTGCCTGCAATGTGGAAGACCTGGGTTCAATCCCTGGGTTGGGAAGATCCCCTGGAGGAGGACATGGCAACCCACTCCAATATTCTTGCCTGGAGAATCCCCATGGACAGAGGAGCCTGGTGAGCTGCAGCCCATGGAGTCCCAAAGAGTCAGACAGGCCTGAGCGACTAAGCACAGCACAGCACAATGAAGTATTTAAAGATGAAATAATAAGCCACCTGGGATTTGCTTCGAAATAATTGGGTGGGGGTGAAGTGGGGGAGTGGGCGGCGCAGAAGCAAAACAAGATTAACCACGGTGCTCATTGTGGGAGCTGGGTGATGGCTGCATGGGATTCATGATAATAGTTTCTATATGTTTGTACATTTGTTAGTTCTTTCAAAAGAAAGTGTAAGAACTTGTCCAAGAACAAAAGGGGTCGGGGGGAGTCACTTCCTCAGAAAAGCCTCTCCAACCCTGAGGCTAGCTGAGGTCCATTTCCTGTGCTGCCACATCACCTCTGTAACGGCACTCATACTAATTGCAATGACTGGGTAGTTGTGGGTTCATAATATCTCTCTCCCCCATAGACAGAGAAAATAGAGTTACATCTGCCTAAATCCTTCTTCTGTCCCAGAGCACATTTGGTGAATAGATCAACGACAAGTGAATGAGTGAATGAGTTCAGAGACAGCTCACCATCTGGGCTGGTCCGGAGAAGGCAGTTCCCTGAAGAGAGGGAGGAGGAAGTGGAGAAAGGAGGGAAGAAGAGGAGGATGGAGAAGGAATCCCAGATGTGTTCCCTCCAAGCCAAATTATTACATTATATCATGTCCTATCATATTGTGTTGTATTATATAATTTTCCTTTGGTCACCATTTTCTTTCATTAAAGAGAGTTCTAGAATTAAGCTTCAAAATAGGTAATATATTCACGTTTCAGTATTCAAGAGTAACAAAAAGGGCCACAAAGAAAATCTCCCTTGGGAATTCCCTTGCAGTCTGGTGGTTAGAACTCCGCAGCTTTCACTGCCAAGGGCTTGGGTTCAATTCTTGGTCAGGGAACTAAGATCCCATAAGCAACCAGAGGTGACCCCTGCCCATCAGAGGAAGGGCTGGAGCCTGAGTGAGAGGATTCTGGGACCAGTTCTGCCACCTTGGCTTGACAGGTGGCCTTAAGTAGGCAACTTTCACGATGATAATAGCTCTCTCCAGAAGCCAAAACTAGTAGTCTCTCAGTCGTATGGACTCTGCAACCCCATGGACTGTAGCCCACCAGGCTCCTCTGTCCATGGGATTCTCCAGGCAAGAATACTGGAGTGGGTAGCTGTTTCCTTCTCCAGGACATCTTCTCATCCAGGGATCGAACCCAGGCCTCCCACATTGCAGAAAGATTATGGTGTGAGCCACCAGGGAAGCTCCAGGCACAGCGATAAACATGTTGCATGTGTAACTTCCCACATCCCTAAGAGGCTGGAACGTTTGCAGTCTGAACTCAGAGAGATTAGGGAACCAACTCAAGGCGGCCCAGGTCTTAAGTGACAGAGTCAAGATACACATCCAGTCTTGGCGGTCCAGCGGTTAAGACTCTGCACTTCTACTGCAGAGGCTTGGGCTGGATCTCTGGTTGGGAGCTAAGACCTCACGAGCTATCAGGACAAAAAAGAAAAATTCCAAGTTTAACACTTTGTTTCACTGCCTTAGATTCACCTTCAGTGAGGTGAAGCAGAGAGACCCCGACAAGCCTTTTCCATCTCAGAAAGTCATGTGGCCTGTGACTGCACAGTGAGGGGCTGAGAGGAACTGGCTGCAGGTAGCGGATGGGTATGTGGAGTTCTCTCCATGGAGAAGGCCATGTACAGCCCCCACTTCTTATAGGAAGGCCTGAAAGAGAACGAGAAGAAGAAGGAAAGGGAGATGGGTGGGGAGAGAGAGGCCCCAGCAGGTGGGACAGGCAGCAAAACCTGTCCCCGCTGCCTCTGGCGGCCGCTGCAAGGAGATGCGGTGACCTGGAGCGCCCTCTGGTGGCGCGCTCCGCAGGATGTTCTGGGTAGGCGGGGCTCAGGGGAGGAGGGGTGACCCCTTTTCCCGACCAGGATCATCTCTGGGCGCAGGCGGGCACTACGCCTAGGATTGTCCTTCCGTGTGGAGGGAAGCCAGCTTAATAATACTAACACTGCTGCTGCTGCTGCTAAGTCGCTTCAGTCGTGACCAACTCTTAGCGACCCCATGGACTGCCGCCTACCAGGCTCCTCCGTCCATGGGATTTTCCCGGCAAGAGTACTCGAGTGGGTTGCCTTTTCCTTCTCCAATGCATGAAAGTGAAAAGTAAAAGTAAAGTCGCTCAGTCGTGTCCGACTCTTAGTAACACTGAGGTACTCTCAAAAAGCACCCCTCAGACTGTTGAAAGAAGGGAAAGGATTCTTGAAGCCGTGGAGTCATCATTAGGGTCTTTCCAGGTGTAACTCCCCAAGTGTCCCCCTCCACTGTAACCACGGACATCTTGCATTTGCCTCTGATGACATCTTCACCCGTTCACAGGGCTGCTGAACCTGTGCTTCCTGCCCCATCACTGTAGGCTGAGCCGGCCCTGCCTGTGAGCCTCACTGAGCCCAAGGTCACAAAGCCAGTGATGAGGCACGGAGCTGTCAGCTACACACTAGCACTTACCAAGAGCACTGCCAACGACTGAACAACAGAGGCATCTGCCACCCGCCTCCACGGAGACTGAACCCCATGCTGCCATCGCTGTTGACCTTCAACAGTCCCTGAGAGAGTTCAGGGTGGGCTGAGGCACTCTGCTCCAGGGAATCTGGTGGGACTGGTCTTTAGATAGTTGGATGTTTTTAGGAACAGGTTTTATGCTCTCAATCCTTGCATCTCCTCATATCTAGAGAAACACTAAATCCCTTCATGGTGACGTCAGACCCTCATGACTATCAAAAAGCCTTTTGTAAACTGAGTGCTTCATGGTATTGAGCTCCCCCTTCACCAAAACCTTATATACTTACTTTCCCCCACTGCTGCTTTGGAGCCGTCTCTCAGAGCTACCTGAGATGCTGCTTCCCGGGCTGCAGTCCTCATTTTGCCCCCAATAAACCTTAACTCACAACTCTCAAGTTGTACATCTTTTTTTAGTCGGCAGAGTCATAGCAAGGACAGGGGCCCTTGAGACCATCAAATTGTTCATTCTTCTGTCTATTCAGTAAGTGTGTATGGAGCCCCTACTATGTGCCAGCCACATGGGCCCTGTGGATGCAGGAATTAATGACAGACAAGGAATTGAGATTCCAGGCAAGGCGAGGCAGACAACAAAGAAGGTAAGCCGTGTGGTCCAAAAGTGAAAAGCGAAGTCGCTCCGTCGTGTCTGACTCTCTGCGATCCCATGGACTAGAGCCTACCAGCTTCCTCCATCCATGGGGTTTTCCAGGCAAGAATACTGGAGTGGGTTGCCATTTCCTTCTCCAGGAGAAGGTGTGGTCCAAAGTGCCTTGAAAAATATGCGACGGAAGGAAGTGCCCACGTTTGAGGAAATGTTTTAAGGTGAGGAGGGAAGGGAAGGCCTGTCTGGTGAGGCNAAGAGAAGTCCCTACACATGGACATCACCAGATGGTCAACACCGAAATCAGATTGATTATATTCTCTGCAGCCAAAGATGGAGAAGCTCTATACTGTCAACAAAAACAAGACCAGGAGTTGACTGTGGCTCAGATCCTGAACTCCTTATTACCAATTTCAGACTCAAATTGAAGAAAGTAGGGAAAACCGCTAGACCATTCAGGTATGACCTAAATCAAATCCCTTATGATTATACAGTGGAAGTGAGAAATAGATTTCAGGGCCTAGATCTGATAGATAGAGTGCCTGATGAACTATGGAATAAGGTTCGTGACATTGTACGGGAGACAGGGATCAAGACCATCCCCATGGAAAAGAAATGCGAAAAAGCAAAATGGCTGTCTGAGGAGGCCTTACAAATAGCTGTGAAAAGAAGAGAGGCGAAAAGCAAAGGCGTGGGAGAGGAGATGGAAAATTAGATTCTGGGCCCTGCCTTCAGTCATTTCCAATAGGGAGGGCCAAGCTCCCTCTGTGGGCAAAGATCACCAATACTTGTGCGGCGGGGCTCTGTTGCACACTCTTGTCCCAGGGCCCTGGCTGGGGATCTTCCGCTTTGTTTTCCTTCTGAGGCATGAGTCAGGCTTTGCCCTGGCCTCATGTTTGGTGCTGAACTATCTGTGTGATCACACACACAGGAAGCAGTTCTCATCCAAACCAGCTTGTCAAACAGGCCCTGCTCCCTGATGGCAATCTCCTGCCCCTCCTCCCGCTCCCCATCCCTCCTGGTCAGTCCCACTGGCAGGCCAAAGCCCCACCCACCCCCTGGAATTTGTATCTCCTGTTCCTTCCGCCTGCCTGGAAAGCACATCCTCTACCCTCTATCCGGCTGGGCTGACTCCTTCTCATCCTGTGGAATTCATCTCAGGGGTCGCTTGCTTTAGGAAGCTTCTACAACATGCCTGTCACTCTCCCCAGTCTGGAGGTCCCTTCTCTGTGTTTATTTCTAGCTTAGCAGTCAGTCATCGCATTCTGATGAAATTCTTCTGATTGATCTGTTTTTCTCACCAAATTCTAGATCTCTGAGGATATGTACTTCATTTCTGAACACAGTTGGTGCTCCATAAATGTGTGCTGGATTAACAAATGAATGAATACAGGCACTGCTGGGACCTATGACATTCTTTTGCAGCTCTAGGCACTGACTAGGGCTGTCTAGGATATATGTTGGGTGTTCAGGCAGGGTAGGAATGCAGCCAGGATCCTTGAGCCTTCTTGGGAAAATACCTCTATTTTCAGGCAACCAGGGCGGGATTTCAGAGGCCTAGGTCATTGCTGGCCTCTCTGTGGCCTAAAAAAAAATGTAGATTAAGTAGAATTTACTCCTTAAGCAAATTATAGATTAAATGATAGATTTACATAATATAATTATATAATCTCGTATGAAATGTTGGAGTCCTAGAAACTGATGTCAGAGGTAGTTTGTTTTTTTGCTTATATAACTGATGTAAGGGAGGAAAAACTTTTCTTCTACCCTCTTATGTTAATAACTGGGGGCCTGCAGATTAAACCAACAACAGACAAATTATTAAGAAAAACAGATAGGTTTATTTACAACAACTAGGAGTTTACAGGAAAATGTGACTCAAGAATGTGATTAGAATTTTGGGTTTATGTACCATCTTAACTGGGGAGGGGGAGGAGAGAGAAGGGCACTTCCAGGAAAACAAATGACTATGAGAAAAGAGAAAAGGACCTTTAGGAGGCTAGATGGGAGATACGATCACTTTATGATAGTGTCTGTTTAGGTGGGTAATTCTCTTCTCTGATCAATCGTTCCTACTTGCTCCCCAGGGAGGGATTTAAGACAATTGAGTTTTTTTTGAGAAGCTGTGTTTTTAAACAGATAAAGAAAATATCAGGAACTCAAATGCCTTCTGCTCAAAGTAATTTTTATGCCACAGTGGCATGTTCTTGACTCTTTTTCTGAAAAGTCTAGGGATTCAATACTTCATCAGTTAAAACTAGATCCAGAGGCTCTAACTGTTGCATCAAGTATCACGTCGCTGTCTCTCATACACATCAGTGTACCCATCAGTCCGGTCCCCTCTCCCTCCCTCTGCCTGGTTCTCTGCCTCTCTTTCCATGGGGTCTCCTTCTGTGATGGTGTCTTCCTCAAGCAAGCTCCCCCTGTGTCATGGCCAGATGGTCTCCAAGCACCTCCTGCTGTGCAGGAAGCTGATTGTTGACAATGTCTCTTTTCCCAAGTGTTACAAAATTCCTTGGGATGGTCTCATGGAATGAGACCAGAAGCCATCAGAGGCGTCTGCTGGTCTCCAGCAGAAGAAATGGGCAGATCAGTCAGGCCAGGCCTGACCCATTTGCCCATCCTGGAGCCAGGAAGGAAGGAAGACCAGGTTAGCCTCACCTGATCCACATGGGCTGAGAGTGGAGGAGGGGTGGCTTCTGGAAAGATAACTAGAGTGCTGCCAACAAAAGGAGCAAAGTGGATTCCAGGAGAGGGGCAAGCACAGATGCCCTCTATACAGAGAGAAAAGCTGAATCACAGTCATGGGCTCACAGCGTCTCAGAGGCTGAAAGGCCCCTTCAGTGAACCCCTGCAGCCTTTTATGTCTGCTTGCTTGCTGCCCATTCTGTCCGCTGGTGGCCGAGTCCTGGGAGCCTGAGGGGCAGGGGGAAGGGTCCCTCTAGTGTTCCTCTTCCCCGATTGCTTCTCTTCTGCTGGAAGATTCTGGGTCACAGCTGCCCACCGGGGGCCTTGTTTATACTCCTTCTCAATGTGCTCTGGGTTCTGGCCACCTGCCAGGTTGGCGGTCGGCCATGCTGACCATGGGCTATAAACTCCCTCCTTGACACAGTTGGAAAGATATCCAGGGCTCCTCGGGAGCTAGAAACAAGCCAGGGAGCAGGCAGCAGTCCAGCCTGAGGCTGAGGCCTAGGGCCCCTTCTGCCCTAGGATGCTGGCCACCCCCCTCCTCTCCTGTCCTCTCTCCATCAGCCCCCGCAGCCAGGGCACCACCTCTCCAACCACAAACCAGAGCCTCCTGTTCAGACCTGCTCAGACACTCCTGAGGCCTGGGGCCACTGTGTTTCTCCCGAGTGGGAACTGAAAGCAAGAGGAAAGGCTAGTTTACTAAACACAGCCTCCCAGCCTGGAAAGGACCCCCTGCTCCTCCTCCCTCTCCCCTTTGCTGAACCAGCAGAGGTTCTGAGGCTCAGCAGAGGCCAAACCAGGTCTCAGAGATTCCCCTGCGGCTCCTGCCATCTCCCTTCCTTCCTGTCTTCCTCCTCGCTTCACTTCTCCTCCTCAGAAGGTTCAACAGAAAAGAAGCTTTAAAAACACTGGCTCCAGAGACTGCAGGCTGGTGGATTGCAGATCAGAACATGTTGTATTTGGCTCTCCCACTGTTTAAGAAAAATTTGAGCCAACGTTCTAAAAACTGGGAGGTTTCACATAGAAATTCATGTGTCCAGTTTTTTTAGAAAGCACGTAAGATCCACTAACACCAGACCTGCATGTCCACATGGGTGCTGCTGAGGGTCAGCCGCTCCTGTCGACAAANGTTTAAGAAAAATTTGAGCCAATGTTCTAAAAACTGGGAGGTTTCACATAGCAATTCATGTGTCCAGTTTTTTTAGAAAGCACGTAAGATCCACTAACACCAGACCTGCGTGTCCACATGGGTGCTGCTGAGGGTCAGCCGCTCCTGTCAACAGTCAGCATCCCTCAGCTGCCCCTGCAGACAGGAAAGGGGCTACAGTCCCCTTTTGTCCCCTGCACTGAGACCACGTGCCCCTTGCCATTTTCTTCACCATTGGCAGTTTTGTCTTTATTACTTTAGATAGTTCACCTCCAGAGCTCCATAAGAAATAGAAAATGAGAGTGGCATGTTTTAAGGAAATCAGAAGAGAAACTTTTTCTTTGTAGAGGTAATGAATACTCCTGGATATTTCTATCATTAGCTTGGCCCCAGTGAACATTTGGGTTTGCAACCTCAGTATAATTACCTTCATCCCCGAAGCAGTTTTGCAAAAGGACTAACCTGGGCCCAGAAAGGTGCGGTCCAGTCTCTGACCAAGGATGCATAGCAAGTCAGTGGATGGGTATTCACACCTGCACTTCTTGGATCGAGAAGGGTCTTTAGGCTCCCTCGTTCATCCACACCAGCTCTCAGCAGGGACAAGGACATCCTTTCTGAAGCATTGCCCTCATCTCTACTTCTCTTGCTTGGAGAGGGAGATAAGGAACTAGATGAGAGGCTTGGGCTCCCTGCCTATCAGAAGCTTTCTAGGAAGCAAGGGTGGGATGGGACAGACCCAGGGCTGTCCTCCGAAGAGCCATCTGGGAGCTGACGTGCTCTCCAAGGCTCCAGGCTCTGTGCTGTGAGCTCTGGGAGGCACCATCATCTCGGCAGAGGGGAGAAGTTGCTATTGAATCATGCTGTTTGAAGAATTAGCTGCCTGGGAGGTAGGATGTTTCCAGTCTTGGAGACAGTCAAGCAAGGTTGAAAGCCAATGATGAGGGTGTTGTGAGGCGATTAGAAGTAGAGGGTCTAGGTTGAGCTGAGATTCTTTTGGGGAGGTTTTCTGATAATATCAGACAGAGGCTTTGGAAAGTCCCTAAAATCACGAAGAGTTATGTGTCTTAGGAGAGTATTTATGGCTTTTATTTTGTTCAGATTCACAAAGGGTCATCTGAGCCTTCAAACAGGTTATCAAGCAACAGGGCAGGTCATTTAACAGGAGTCAGGACAGGCAAGGTGAAGACACAAAATGGCCCGGGGCTTGCCTGGGTTCAACTCCCTGCGCTGCTTGTCAGCCATCAGCCATGCCATTCCAGTGGCCACTTACTTAACCTCTCTCTGCCTCTGTTGGACAAGAATTATAATTGTTCCTACTTTCTGGTCTTGTTGATAAAGTTTACATGAACTTACCAAAATAGTTGACAGGGTATTAGCTGTTATTATTGCTAATAGTCTTATCAGCACTGAGATTCTACTGTGAACAGATTCATACATTTTGAATACACACATAATTGCCAGGGCTTAGTATAGTCTTATGTATTATAGTGAGTGTAGTATATAAGATGTAATGATCTGGGAATTCCGTGGTGGTTCAGTGGTTAAGACTCTGTGCTTTACTGCTGAGGGCCTGGGTTTGATCTCTAGCTGGGGAACGGAAATCCCACAAGCAGTATTGTGCACGCGTGTGTGCAAGCACGTGTGCTCAGTTGCTTAGTTGTGTCCAACTCTTTGCAACGCCGTGGACTGCCACCTGCTAGGCTCCTCTGTCCATGGAATTTTCCAGGCAAGAATATTGGAGTGGTTGCCATTTCTTCCTCTAGGGGATTTTCCTGGCCCAGGGGTCAAACTCACATCTCCTGCATTGGCAGGCAGATTCTTTACTGCTGCATCACCTGGGAAAGCCCACAAGCCATATATTATGGCCAAAAAAAAAAAAAAGAGGAAAAAAAAGATGTTATGATCCACAGGAGGACGTTTTAATATTGGAACATCAATCTGCGATAGGGTAAGGAGGGAATTTTTTTTGTTGACTGTATAGAGCTTCTCCATCTTTTGCTGCAGAGAACATAATCAATCTGATTTCGGTGTTGACCACCTGGTGATGTCCATAGGGAATGCCATATAATTCCACTTAGAACTTCCTTATTTTCAATTAAAAATATTTTATATTTATTATTATTATTTTTTGGTCATGCCTTGTGACTTGTGGGATCTTAGTTCCCAGACCAGGGATTGAACCCATGCCACTAACTACTGGACTGCCAGGGAATTCCTTAGTACTTTAAAAAATATTTATTTAATTAATTTATTTTGGCTGAGCCGGGACTTAGTTCTGGCACACCGTATCTTTAGTTGGGGGCATGTGAATTCTTAGTTGCAAATCTAGTTCCTCAGAGATTGAATCTGGATCGCAACCAAGTCCCCTGCATTGGGGGCGTGGAGTCTTAGCCACTGGACCATCAGGGAAGTCCCCTTACTTTCTTATTATGGCCTTGAATCAGTTAAACTTCTTATGGCCCTAATTCCCACATATATAAAGTGGGAGTCATGATAGCACCTACTTGCTAGGGTTGCTCTGGAGATTAAATAACATAATCGCTTTAGACACTCAAACTATATCTTAAACATATGAGAAAGCACTCAATAAACTATATTCGTTACTGTCATTCTGGATGGGGGTTCTTTCTGAAGATCCTAACATCGTAAGACATGTGTCTACTTTACTATACGAACTAAGCCTCATTTGTCATCCTTGCGTTGTTGTTCAGTCACTGAGTCATGTCTGACTCTTTGCCGCCCCATGGACTGCCGCATGCCAGGCTTCCCTATCCTGCACTGTCTCTGAGTTTGCTCAGGTTCATGTCCATTGAGTCAGTGATGCCATCCAACCATCTTGTCCTCTGTTGCCCACTTCTCCTCCTGCCCTCAATGTTTCCCAGCATCAGGGTCTTTTCCAAGAGTAGGCTGTTTGCATCAGGTGGCCAAAGTACTGGGGCCTCAGCATCAGTCCTTCTAATGAATATTCAGGGTTGATTTCCTTTAGGATTGACTGGTTTGATCTCCTTGCAGTCCAAGGGACTCTCAAAAGTCTTCTCCAGCACCACAGTTCAAGTTGATGGTTTTGAACTGTGGTCAAGTTTGTAACTGAGATTTATTTTTTACATATTCAGGGTCCCCTCTTAGACCTAAGGCCCTGGGGACAAGAGATGATAGCCACCACAGAGAGTGGGCACAACCGGAATGGAGAGCAGTAAGTTCTAAGCTCTGCCACCAACTGAGAGTCGTGTCTCTCTCTGTGCTGGATCTCAACATTTCACCTGAATGAAAACATAGCTAAGGATGCTTCTGTTGTTCTCCTGTGCTGAGTGCTGTTAAAAATGACTAAAGAAGACAATCAGGTGATACAAACACTTTAACACTTCATGAAGAGGGCAGTCCCTGTTCCCAAGGGTCCAAAGAATTGCAAAATGGGCCAGAAGGTAGGAAGCTTTTATAGGATAAAGAATAAGGAACAAGGAAATAAGTATAGAGCCCAAAGTTAGTATGGCTTTTGGTGACTGGCTGCCTGGGCCTACTGTGTGTCTAGTCAGGTGGAACATTTACAGGGACATGGAAGTTATCTGAGTTTTGGTTTGCTGACTTGGTACCCCAGGTGAAAGTGTCTTCATCTCGGGAATGGAAATATATTCCAATAACACAGCATGCTGACTGTTGGGTGACTGATCTTGTTCAACTACAGGATAACTTTTAAATTATCTTTGTAAAGTACCTTGTATTATTATCATCCCAGTTCACAGATGAGAAAACAAACCTAGAGAGGAAACGCACCTGACTTCAGGTTGTTACTGAGCGGAGGGCTCACTGCCCAACGTGCATAGAAATTGATAGTATGGCACTAGGCTTTGAGAAAAGAGTGAGCTTTATCACATGGGGGGCTGGCAAGGAGACAGAAGGATCAGCTCTAATCTGTTTCCCCGTTTGGTGGTTCTGTCAAATCTTTATGAATTAGGGGAGGAAGGCTGTATGCTTCTTTTTGTTGTTTGTTTTTAGCCTCACCTTGGTGCATGCAGGATCTTAGTTCTCTGACCAGGGATCAAACCGGTGGCCTCTGCATTGGAAGCACAAAATCCTAGCCACTGGACTGTCAAGAAAGTCAGGGGTTGGTATGCTAAAGCCCTGGCCAGGCAGATTCTGATTGGAGGGCTCTGGAACCTGGCCATTTAGGGTCAGGTGTGGGAAAGGGGCTTTAGCCGGATCTTCCTGGACAACCAATCTTTCCCTTCTGGATTCCAGCATTCAAGTTCCAGTCTTGTCCCGGTCCTTTGGTTCCGCGGATGGAGGGGTGGAAGGTGAATTTGGTTCCAGGTGTTGTTTGAGGTCAAAATTTTCTCCTCTGCACGTGTTTCTGCATGACTTGCAGTTTTGCTTATCGCCTCTGAAAAACAGCTCAGTGTTTTGTTAGGACCAGGATAGGACCAGTGTGGCCTGGTTCTGTGGTTACAGGATCGCATAGGAGGTAAGGGATGGTCCTAGGACCTAGAGCCTATGTATTTCACTGCTAAGCTGCCCTGGTTTGACACAGTGATTTCTAAGAACCCAAGCCTACAATGTATTGCCTAGACAAGGGTCAGAATCCTAGAAAAGCCAGTCCCACTCAGGTTGTCTTATTCCCCCACTCAGCCTTATCCTCTTTATATCCATCTTCTTCCCACCTTCACCCTCAGAAACACAGGGCTTCTCCCAAGTTACCTAGATACTGGGTTCCAGCAGAAGAGTGTCTGGTACAAAGGCCTTTATTTCTCTCGTTTTCTTGGAGATATGAACTATTTCTGGTCCACACAGCTAAATGTATCTCTCTTAGGCTGATGACTTAACAGTTACTGAAATAATTTACCTAACGTGCCCATGTGCTCTATGACAATTTGAAGAAACGAGGCTCAGTGTAACCCCAGAGTGACTCTTGAGTGCCATTTATTTCACAAACATTTACTAAATGCCATCAACGTGCTAGATTTAGCCTTTGGTGCTGAACCAGAGTGGGTCAGAGTTACTTTCTGGCAGAGGAAGGGCAAAGAATAAAACTGTCAAGTATACACATAGACAATCTCAGGTGAGGATAAATGTCAGGGAGACAGTAACACCAGGTGAGAGACCGAGTGTGAAAAGGTGGGGTTCGTGCAGGGGGCATTCTTGGAGGAGTTGCAGCCAAGCTTCCCTCCAGCCAGCTGCCTTGAAGTTCATTCCTCAGAAAATCTCCAAGAGAAAGGTACCATTATCCTTATTTTACTGAGGACGAATGAGGTTTCCAGAAGTTAAAGAAGTTGCTATGAGTTGCAGAGTTTGTAAGTAGACGGCTGGGATTTGAACCTGAGTCTGTAGACTTCTCTGGCATCATGCTGGCTTTGCTGTGAAATGAGTGGGTTAGATTAAGGCTGCTAAAAATCTTTCCCCTAAAATGGCAGACATATGAATAATGTTGCAACTGACACCTCTAAGAGCAACTGACACCTGGTGGCAACTGACACGTCTAAGAGCAGGTGCTCTGGCTATTTTCTGTCTACACAAGGAATAAATTAGGAATTATGACACAAAAGCTGGGAAGGCCAGGTTAACTTATTTGCTGCCTGCCCATTGGGTTTCAGAGAGAGCATATCATGGTTTAGCAGCTGCTGGCAGGTCAGCAGTCAAGATACCAAATGCAAATGTCTCAAGGCCCAGAAATCCCTGCCTGCTGAAGACAAAGGATGGACCCTCAGGCTGTTAGGAGGCAGAGCCCGGGTGGACTCCCCACCCCCAC
>SJYV01008549.1:183067-215496 GCA_006410875.1 Neotragus pygmaeus
ACCCCAGCTCCTGCCCTGGAAGGATGTGGAGACCCTTCTAAAGACTGATAGTCTTGGTGGTTTCAGGCTTATAGAAGCTATAGCTTTGGCTTCCCAGACCTGTACCCTCCATCCTGTAGCAAGGCCTCACTCCAGTGTTATCTCAGCTGTGAATGGTCCCTGGGGCGACAACAGACAGACAGCCAGCTGCTCCCCCAGCTCTTGGTTCCTCCCTTTATTAGAACATTTATAGGGGGAAAAAATGAGAATAATGGATATTCCTATGCTGCTGCTGCTGCTAAGTCGCTTCAGTTGTGTCCGACTCTGTGCGACCCCATAGACGGCAGCCCACCAGGCTCCCCCGTCCCTGGGATTCCTATGCTAAGAGGCCTTATAAAACGCTCTCATTTAATCTTTTTGTTGGGACTTCCCTGGTGGCCCAGTGGTTAAGAAGCTGCCTTCTGATGCAGGGGACACTTGTTTGATCCCTGGTTGGGAAACTAAGAACCTACATGCCATGTGGCAACTAAGCCTGCATGCCACGACTCGAGAAGCCAGCATACAGCACACACACACAAAAAATCTTTTTGTTGTGGTGATGGTAAAATATATGCAAACTGGCCATCTTAACCACTTTTAAACATACGACTCAGTGGCATTAAGTACATTCACACTGTGGTGCAACCAGCCTCTGGTAACCACCGTTCTATTTTCCGTCTCTATGAATTTGCCTATTCTAGGCATCTGAAAAAAGTGGAATCACAAAATATTTGTCCTTTTGTGTCTGGTTGATTTCATTTAGCATGTCGTCTTTAAGGTTCATGTTGTAGCATTATGAAAATTTCATTTAGTCATGTATGAATTTCGTTTGGTCACATATGAATAATATTCTGTAGTATGTATGGACCACATTTTATCCATTCACCCACTGACAGATATTTGGGTTGCTTCTACCTTCTTGTTACTTTGAATAGTACTGAAACTACTCTCTGTGAACATGAATGTACAAATATCTGTTTAGGTTCCTGCTTTCAGTTCTTTTGGGTATACAGTCTGCCAACTGAAAGAAAAATACATAATGTAAAAGTTGTGAGTTAAGCTTTATTTGGGGACCTTACTGTGGACTCTAGCCTGGAATGCAGCCTCTCAGATACCTCTGAGAAACTGCTCTGAAAAGGGAGGAGCCAGAATGTATATAGACTTTTGCTGGGGAAATATGTAATCAAGCACGGAAAGATTACTGCTAATCACAAAGAACAGACATCTCAAGTTAATGATTTTAGTATTTTCCTATGTATGGAGTAAGGGTTTCCCTGGTGGCTCAGTGGTAAAGAATCCACCTGCCAAGGCAGGAGACAAACATTCGATCCCTGGGTCGAGAAGATTCCCTTGGAGAAGGAAATGGCAATCCACTCCAATATTCTTGCCCGGTAAATCCCATGGACAGAGGAGCCTGGCAGGCTACAATCCACCACATAAGAAAAGAGTCGGACTCGACTTGGCAACTAAAGCAACAGCAACATTAATGTATGGGGGAGTTAGACATTTTTCGTTACATATGCACTTGAATTCTCTAGAGGCCAGTATATCTAAAGCACAGAAGGCTTCCTGTTTTTTTTTTTTCTCCATCCTGAATTATCCTCAGGTGGGTGACAGCAGTAGCTAGTGGCTTAATTCCTGGAAAACTGGAATGGCAACAGAACTGCTGGATTGTCCATTTAATCCTAATACTTAGTTAAGAAGGAGGGTTGCCAGTGTCATCTGCATTTTATAAATTGGAAAATCAAAGCTCAAAAGAATTAACTTGCCCAGGTCCAGGAAGTGAATGAAAAGATATGCTATCCCTGCCTTCTTGGAGCTTCAGTCTAGTAGGGAAGAAGAAAGACATTAAGCAGCTAATTATGTTACTGAACTGAATTTGGGTTCATTCACCCGACATGTAGCAAAGCCAGTATGCTGACCCCACAGGCTGTGCTAAAGGAAATTAGTGTATATTTGCAGGATGCCACTCAGGACATACCGTGGCTTGTGCTCAGATGGCATGAGTTCTCCCACGGCTTTCAAGGGAGAGTTTTTCTAGGTAGCATTTGGCGTGAGGTAGCATTTTCTCCTGATCGATTGGTGGTGAGATAACAGGGTGGTATTTTGGAAATCTTAATCACCTACCTCCCGGTTCCAACCAGTCTGGGGTCTGTGTGCTTATGCTCAGCATGAAGTCACCATCCTCCACTTGAGTGGGGGTCCTAGTTGCATCAAAACAACTCATAGTTGTGCGTCAGATTGTTATGTAAATCCGTTGAGGATGAACTAGGACTCCTATGCTGAACTAATGTTTCTTGACTGCTTTTCCTTTGTTTCCGCATTCCCTCACTTCCCTAATTAGTAACAGCCTGAGTCTGCTCTTTGGAACTCAGGGAAGACCTAGGAGACGAAAGCCTTTTTCTGCAAACAAGAACAGGGGGGCACAGAGGGCCTTTTGTACTCAGGAGGGCCCCGCAGGGTCCTGCTCAGTTTCCATTAGACAAAAAGTTATTCAGTCACAGCAGTGACAAGTGCTCACTTTTCTCCTCTTCTACCTCAGCCCTTCACCAAGCCCCATAGCTCCTCCACAGGCCACCTTCTTCACCGTGTCTTTGCTGTATCTCCTTGGCCACCACCATCAACAGCCTCCTGAGGCCTCCCAGCTTCCAAGCCCTTCAGTCTGTTGGTCAGTAATTAGGAGGGGTGTCGGGGAGAAGGAAAATTTCCCTTCTATCCTTGCTGAGTTCTGTGGCTGGACTAGTAAAAAAATTGGCACAAGACAGATTAATAGGAGAAAAAGAAACACATCTTAATTTGTGTACAGAGAGGTCCCATAGAAGTGAAGTGTCCAAAGCAGGCGGCTTTTATACTTTTTAGACAAAGAAGCAATATTGTGAGGAATTGATAGGACAAAGAAACTTAGGTTTTGGGTGCTCAATTAATGAAGAATCTAAACAGAGTTTGGGCTTGGAATAGTAAATAAAAGATGTAACAAAGTTTGTTTATATAGGATTCTCGGCCCTCATTCCTTATCTTTGGTGATAAGAGTGTCCTTCTGTTAGGGGACCCACTGACTGAAACCACCTGCCTTGGCTCTGCAAGATTGAAACCTCTTGCATGAGTTATCTTACAACAGGAGGTCCTGGTAAGGAACACAGAATTAACAAGGCATCATCAGTCGGAAGAATTTGGGAAAGGTCCAAAGGAGAGAGGAGACGCCAGTCCATATGTCCTGCCAAAGTCCCAGAATCCTTCTCGTTGGAATCCATCTTGTCTGAGCCATGCGTGCACCACCAGGAAGGACCCTGAGTCAGAATGATTGGTCAGAGACAATGCTACTACCGTAAAACCCGAGACTTTGAGCCACAGGGCAGAGCATTTCTCCTGGGTTCCCTTGCCCTGCTGCTCTCCTCTCGGGTTCCCCTTCTCAACAAAGCCGCTGGCTTTGTCACTATGTGTTTGCCTCAGATCATTCACTTCCAAGTGTTAGACAGGAGTCCACTTGCAACCCCTGGAAAGCGTCCCCCTTCCTGCAACACTTCTATACCTCCAGATGCAAGAAATGTACCTTTTCACAGGAGAGAGATTTCCTGTTTTTAGGGAAACAGAAAGGAGGCCAGGCTGTCACTCTGGCATTGGCCATTTTTTCGTAAGAAAGTTTAATTCGAAATGATCAATATGCCATTGAGGCATATTTTGGGGTGGCTTACCCTGGACCCCAACGCGAGCTTTTCTCAAGTGCAGATCTAATCCTGCCACTGAGGTCTGCTCAGCTTCTTCAGTAGCTTCCTGTGGCCTCTAAACTAGCTTCTCAGTTCTTGTGTGCTCTTACTCAGTATCCCTCCTCCATGGCCTTGGGATTGAAGATGGCACCTGCAGATCCCCAACAGAGACCCTGCCCAGGGTTTCTCCACCCTGACAGTAGCAGGATTTTGGGTGGGATCATTCTTTGTCCTGGGGTCTGCCCTGTGCATTGTAGGATATTCAGCAGCATCCCTGGTCTCTTCCCACTAGGCTGCCAGTAGCACCCCTTTCCCCAGCTGTGACAACGAAAAATGTCTCCAGACATTGCCAAAGGTTCCCTGGGGGACACAGTCACTCTACAACTGTTCACATCTCTGTCCTTTGTGGTCGCAAAAGCACTTAACTACCTGGAAAGCTTTCTGCAGGTGTCCCTCCTAGATGCTTCCATCAAGATGTACCTCATGTTTCCCGCACTAGATCCCAAGGGCAAGATCTGCATCTAACTAGCTTTGTATCTCCAGCACCTGGGTTCCAGGTTACGATACCCATGTTGTAAGAATATCTTTGCTTAGTAGCTGTTTACATCCACTTCATAGTAGTTTCTGCTTTTTAATTAATATTTGATATATACCTTAATTCTTTCTTTGGATTCTGTCCCTGGTGGTTCAGACTGTAAAGCATATGCCTACAATGTGGGAGACCGGGGTTCGATCCCTGGGTCCAGAAGATCCCCTGGAGAAGGAAATGGCAACCCACTCCAGAACTCTTGCCTGGAAAATTCCATGGACGGAGAGGGGTGGTGGGCTACAGTGCATGGGGTCGCAAAGAATGGACACAACTGAGCAACTTCACTTTTCACTTTAATTCTTTCTTCTACCCTAGAATGACTTAAAGTCATTCTTTGAGAAAATGACTATGGTAACACTCTAGAATATTCTATTGTGACACTCTCTTAAGTTAAACTTAAGTTAAATTTCTTGATTTAACTTCAGAAGTTGGCTGAGTTATTAGGGAGTTAATTTCATTCTTAGCCACGATAAGGTTTGGTTGGCTATGTATAAATTCCCAAAAAGTACCAGTAGTATTTGGGCTTCTCATGTGGCTCAGTGGTAAAGAATCTGCTTACAATGCAAGAGATGCAATGCAGGAGACTTGGGTTTGATCGGAGTCAGGAGTTGCCCTGGAATAGGAAATGGCAACCCACTCCTGTATTCTTGACTGGGGAATCCCATGAACAGAGGAGCCTGGGAGTTTGATCAAACTCATGTCTATTGAGTCGGTGATGCCATCCAACCATCTTATCCCCTGTTGCCCCCTTTTCCTCCTGCCTTTGAGCTTCCCCAGCATCAGGGTCTTTTCCAATGAGTAGGCTCTTTGCATCAGGCTCTTTGCAAAGTATTGGAGCTTCAGCTTCAGCTTCAGTCCTTCCAATGAATATTCAGGACTGATTTCCTTTAGGATGGACTGGTTGGATCTCCTTGCTCTCCAAGGGATTCTCAGGAGTCTTCTCCAGCACCACAATTCAAAAGCATCAGTTCTTTAGCACTCAGTCTTCTTTATGGTCCAACTCTCACATCCATATGTGACTATTGGAAAAAACATAGCTTTGACTATACAGATCTTTGTGGGCAAAGCAATGTCTCTGCTTTTTGACACACAGTCTAGATTCATCATAACTTTTCTTCCAAGGAGGAAGTGTCTTTTAATTTCATGGCTGCAGTCACCATCTGCAGTGATTTGGGAGACCAAGAAAATAAAGTCTGTCACTGTTTCCATTGTTCCCCCATCTGTTTGCCATATAGTGATGGGACTGGATGCCATGCCCGTAGTTTTTTTGAACGTTAAGTTTTAAGCCAGCTTTTTCATTCTCCTGTTTCACCTTCATCAAGAGGCTCTTTATTTCCTCTTCACTTTCTGCCTTTAGGGTGGTGTCATCTGCCTATCTGTGGTTATTGATATTTCTCCTGGGAGTCTTGATTCCAGCTGTGAATCATTCACCCTTCTGCATGATGTACTCTGTATATAGGTTAAATAAGCAGGGTGACAATATAGAGCCTTCATTTACTCCTTTCCCAATTTGGAACCAGTCCATTGTTCCATGTCTGGTTCTAAGTGGTGCTTCCTGACCTGTATACAGATTTTTCAGGAGGCAGGTAAGGTGGTCTGGTATTCCCATCTGTTGAAGAATTTTCCATAGTTTGTTGTGATCCATGCAGTTAGAGGCTTTAGTGGAGTCAATGAAGCAGAAGTAGATGTTTTTCTGGAATTCTCTTGCTTTTTTCTATGATCCAGCATATGTTGGCAATTTGATCTCTGGTTCCTCTGCCTTTTCTAAATCCAGCTTGTACATCTGGAAGTGCTCAGTTCATGTACTGTTGAAGCCTAGGTTGAAGGATTTTGAACATTACCTTGCTATCATGTGAAATGAGTGTGATTGTTCAGTAGTTTGAACATTCTTTGGCATTGCCCTTCTTTGGGTTTGGAATGAAAACTGACCTTTTCCAGTCCCATGGCCACTGGTGAGTTTTCCAAATTTGCTGGCATATTGAATGCAACACTTTAACAGCATCATCTTTTAAGATTTGAAACAATGCAGCTGGAATTCTATCACCTCCACTAGCTTTGTTGAAGGATGGCAAGTACAAGTGAGAAACTAAACTCTCAGTTCCGTCAGTTCAGTTGCTCAGTTGTGTCCAACTCTTTGCGACCCCATAGACTGCAGCACACCAGGCATCCCTGTCCATCACCAATTACCGGAGATTATTCAAATTCATTTCCATTGAGTCAGTGATGTCATCCAACCATCTCATCCACTATTGTCCCCTTCTCCTCCCAACTTCAATCTTTCCCAGCATCAGGGTCTTTTCAAATGAGTCAGTTCTTTATATCAGGTGGCCAAAGTATTGAAGTTTCAGATTCAGCATCAGTCCTTCTAGTGAATATTCAGGACTGATTTCCTTTGGATCACTTGGATCCAAAGGAAAAAGATAGACTGGTTGTATCTCCTTGGTGTCCATGGAACTCTCAAGAGTCTTCTCCAACACCACAGTTCAAAAAGCATCAATTCTTCAGCACTCAGCTTTCTTTATAGTCCAACTCTTACATCTGTACATGACCACTGGAAAAACCATGGCTTTGATGAGATGGACCTTTATCAGCAAAGTAATGTATCTGCTTTTAAATATGCTGTCTAGGTTGGTCATAACTTTTCTTCCAAGGAGCAAGCGTCTTTTAATTTCATGACTGCAGTCACCATCTGCAGTGATTTTGGAGCCCAAAAAATAAAGTCTGCCACTGTTTCCACTGTTTCTCCATCTATTTGCCATGAAGTGATGGGGCCAGATGCCATGATCTTAGTTTTCTGAATGTTGAATTTTAAGACAACTTTTTCACTTTCCTCTTTCACTTTCATCAAGAGGCTCTTTAGTTCTTCACTTTCTGCCATAAAAGTGGTGTCATCTGCATGTCTGAGATTATTGATACTTCTCTCCAGCAATCTTGATTCCAGCTTGTGCTTCCTCCAGCCCAGGGTTTCTCATGATGTACTCTGCATATAAGTTAAATAAACATAAGTTGACGTATTCCTTTCCCGATTTGGAACCAGTCTCTAATTTTATTTAACTTGAATAATTTAAATCTAAATCTGAACAGGTCTAGAGCATCAGTTTCAGAGTCAAGGGACTTGTACTCTAGTCCTGCCTTTGATTTTAACTCATCTTTGTGGCCTTGAGCAAGTGGCTTTCTTTCTCTGAGCTTTAGCTTTTTCTTTTTGACGTGGGCCATTTTAAAGTCTTTATTGAATTTGTTACAATATTGCTTCTGTTTTATGTTTTGGTTTTTTGGCCCCAAGAATGTGAGATCTTAGCACCCCAACCAGGGATTGAACCTGCGCCCCCTATATTGGAAGGGGAAGTCTTAACCACCGAACTGCCAGGAAGTCCCTGAGCCTCAGCTTCTGACTCGGCAAAATGAAGGGTTACGATTAGAGTAGGGATGACACATATGTTTTCTTTAGCATGCCAGCCCCTGTGGATTACTGACGGTTGCCTGGAGCAATCTGGAGGAGAATCCTGAAGCTCTTTATTGCCTTTTAGAAGAAATACAACAAATCCATGAACACATATGATGGATCCTCGAGCAGGTTTACGACTCCAGGATCAAGCTGTTCATTCGCCTGTCTGCTGAGCGTGTTATCGGAGTGCCTCTCCAGAACTGGCCCGTGATTGTAGTGCTACACCCCACTGGTCAGTGTACATCAAGAGTAGGAGGCAATGCTGCCCAGGTCACTCCAGCTCCTGCGCTCCCAGTAGGATGCACTGGGACTTTTGTTGCATATACATCATAATTCAACTTCTGCAGTGCTCCAGTCTGCTTCCTTCCCACCCCACCCTACTGCTGTTGGTCCTGAAAGCATCTTTAGTAAATTTTTCACATGCAAATCTCTGTCTCAGAGTCTACTTTCCTGAGAACACCGCTCTCAGACAGCATGGTGTTGGGGGGAGGGTTTGTGATACTTGGGCCATGAACTTGCCATCTAGGGCCTAGAGAAATTATAAGCCCAGTTTTCCCACAATGGCTCTGGGCACCTATACTAAATGACAAAAAAAAAAAAAAAAAAGCCTAGCTACAGCCCTGCTTCTAGGAAACTATATCCACACCTGCATCCAGCCTCTGGTGCTGCTGTTGTTAAGCAGAAGCCAAGCGTGAAAACCAGAGGGAAAGCCCACAGTTCACTGATCTCTGAAGGTTCTTTCCAGCTCCTGCCTCGCCCAGAAGGCTGAGAGGCTACTCTGAGCTCCCTGACGTGCTGGCAGACACCGGGGGCATTGAAAAGGCAGAGAACCATTTGACACTGACAGAAGAGACAGGCCTGGGAGGAGGGGACTTCGGGCAGCACATGTCAGGAGCCACTTGTCAGGGCTTCTCTGCCGTGAGGGATGGAGAAGGGGGCATAGCAGGGTGGAAGACAAGTCTCTTAGTGTTGGACACACTTGCTGGATGGGTCTGTGTTCTGTGTGCAAGCAAAAGGTACATTACAACCACTACCTAATTTAATTTGTGCAACCCTGTATGTGTGAGGAGCCCTGATCCTGTTTTTTAGAGACGACTAAACTGAGGTTCGATGAGAGCTAATTTACACAAGATTGCAAAACTAGTAAGTGGCACTGTTGGGATTCACACCCAGGACTTTCTGATTCTGATGCCTGTGTTGCTTTCCTACCACTCCCATAACCTGTTTCTGTTGTGATTGCAAACCTAGAGGCTCAGATTCATGAAGGTATTAGAAACAACCCAATTCAGACACACAGCTAGTAGGTGCTAAGCTTAGGTACTAACTCTGAGCCATTGGTGGTATGGTAGCTCATTAGAACACTGTGTTGAGAAGGATTCTGAGGCTGAATCTCGAGTAGTGTGATCTATTTTAGTGACATCTGCATGGCAGGGGTATGTATGGCCGAATATTGATCCTTTTTTTCCTTTTTCTTAGTATTTATTTATTTGGCTGCATCAGGTCTTAGCTGCAGCACATGGGACCTTTCAACGCATTGGGCAGGCTTCTCTCTAGTTGCAGCTTGTGGGCTTAGTTGGCACATGGGATCTTAGTTCTCAGACCCATTTCCCCTAGACTTCCCTCAGCTGTAGGCAACAACTAATCTCCTTTCTGTCTCTCTGGATTTGCCTATTTTGGATACTTAATGACATCAAAAGATATATAGTCTTTCAGTGTCTGGCTTCTTATAGTTAGCACGGTGTTCTCAAGTTTCACCCAGGGTATAGCATGTATCAGTACTTCATTTCTTTCTGTTGCCACATAATTTTCTGTTATATAATACTCCGCAGTGCATTTATTCATTCATCAGTTGACAGGCGTTTGAGTTGTTTTTGCTTTTTGGCTATTATGAATAATGCTGCTATGAACTTTCACATGCAAGTACTTGTGTGAACATACACTTCCATTTCTCTTGTATATTTACCTAGGATTGGCATTGCTGGGTCACGTGGTAACTCTGTTTTAACCTTTTTGAGGAACACCCAGCTGTACCCTTTCACTGCAGCCGCACCTTTTTTTACGTTCCCATCAAGAGTATATGAGGGTTACAACCTTTCCACATCCTGACCAAACACTGCTGTTCTTCATCTTTTTAATATAATAGTCATCCTAGTGGGTGAGATTGGTATCTCTTAACTTTAATTTACATTACCTAATGGCCAATGACATCACACAGCTTTCCATGTGCTTTTTTGGCCATTTGTATATCTTCTCCAGAATAAAGTCTACTCAATGTCTTTGTCCATTTTCAAATTGGGTTGCCTTTTTAATACTGAGTTATAAAACGACTGAGTGACTGAGAGACTTCACTTTTCACTTTCATGCATTGGAGAAGGAAATGGCAACCCATTCCAGTGTTCTTGCCTGGAGAATCCCAGGGATGGGGAAGCCTGGTGGGCTGCCGTCTATGGGGTCGCACAGAGTCGGGCACGACTGAAGCGACTTAGCAGCAGCAGCAGCATAAGAATTATTATATGTTCTAGATAAAGCTCCCTTATCAGATATGATTTGCAAAAATTTTCTCCCATTCTGTGGGTTCTGTTTTCACTTTCAATACAGGCTTTAAAATCAAAAAGATTGGGTTTAAATTCCAATTTTCCTATCAACTTCTCTCATCCTCAATTTCTTATCCATAAAATAGGCATGAAAGTGAAGTCGCTTAGTCGTGTCTGACTCTCTACGACTCCGTGGACTTGAAGCCTACCAGGCTCCTCCCTCCATGGGATTCTCCAGGCAAGAGTACTGGAGTGGGTTGCCATTTCCTTCTCCAGGGAATCTTCCCGACCCAGGGATTGAACCCAGGTCTCTTGCATTCCAGGCAGATGCTTTAACCTCTGAGCCATGAAAATACCTAATTGCTAGGCATATTGTGACAATAAAAAGAGATAAATAGTGCAAAGCAATTGGCATAAGGACATCACATGTGGGAACTGTTAGCATGAGTGTCATGTCAAATCATGTGAAATCAATCGATACATCAAACTCCCAAAAGCTTCTGGTACAATGATGTCCAAACTTATTCTGGGGACACCTAGAAAGGTCTCTAGTACCCTAGAGAGAGTCTGTGAATATTTATAAAAGAGGTAATGTCAGTTTATCTAACAAAACCTAACCCCGTGTGTCCTAAAGGAGTGGGGCCTCTCTGTCTGTACTGGGAGTGAGTAACGAGGAGAGAGGTGATGATTCAAAGTCAAGCAAAGGCACTTTCTCCTGGTGCTCAGTGCTGAGTAAGCATGCTCCAGCCTCCTCCCACTGCTCTCCAGTTTAGTTAGAGGCTCCCAAAGAGGGCCAACAGCTGCGAGGCTCTTCATTAGAGCCTTGAGATTTGAAACAACAGATCAAAGTCTGAGGAGCCATCTTGAGCTGTGGGGAACGCTGGCTCGAGGACTGAGGTCAGGAAAGGTCCAAACCCCGAGCATTCCAGGGCTTTGGGCTTGTCCCCCGCCACTGCGGAGGAGGAGGCTGCAACCGTGGGCGCGAGGCCACACAAGGTGCGTGGCAGAGTCATGGAACCAAAGAGGGCTGTGTCCAGAGAGGATAACAGCGACAAATATTTTTGCTGGCAGCATTCAAGGAGATACCGAGGAACAGCATCCAAGAGGTTCTTTTGAACACTGTGAGAAGACCGAAAGCACGACTGACTGAAGCAGGGGCGGGAAGAAGGCATCGATGCTTTTGTAACTGCTGATGACCATGACTCCATACTCTCAAGAGGTACAAGCTTTCAGTTATGAGTATATTCTGTGCATCCGATGTGTAGCGTGGTGACTGTGGTTAAACGTTGTGTGGTATATTTGACGTTTGTTGCGAGTAGATCTCAAAGTGTTCTTGCCCCACACGTGGTATTTATATGAAGTGATGGCTGTGTTAACCGACTGTAATGTGATGATCATTTCACAATATACATGTATATCAAATATCACATAGCACACCTTCAACTTGTACAGTGTTGTCTGTCGATTATATTTCAATAAAGCTGGAACATAGAGAAAGAGAAAAAAAATTGTACTGACGAAGTAAGGAAACTGGGCTAAGCAAGAAATAGCTAGTGCTTTCATCCAGCCAAGGAGTGATCCTGAAAGTCTGATTGTCGTCGAGGCGGTTTTGGTCACGGAGGAAACTTCAGTGGTCGGTGCGGCTTTTTTGGCAGTCATAGTGTGGGGGTGGATGCACTGGCAGCGGGGACGACTGTAATGGATTTGGTAATAGTGGAGACAGTTTCAGAGGTTGTGGAAGCTAGTGATATTTTCATCGCTACTGCAATTACAATTAATTTTTTAATTTGAGGCGCACAAAAAGAGGAAAACTTTGGAGATGAAAACTCTGGCCTTTCTGGTGGTGGAGACAAATACTTTGTCAAACCATGAAGCCAAGGTGGTTATGGCCGTTCCAGCAGCAGGAGTAATTATGACACTGGCAGATGGTTTTAATTACTGCCAGGAAATTACGCTTAGCAGGAGAGGAGAGCCCGAGAAGTGACGGAGAAGCTACAGGTTACAAGAGATTTGTGAACTCAGCCAAGCAAGGTGGTGGCAGGGCCTAGTTTCTACAGAGGAGACGTGTTTTAGTCACTCCTTATGTGTAAGAGCAAAAAACTCAAGGACTGTATTTGTGACTAATTGTATAAAAGGTTATTTTACTTTCTGTTCTGTGGAAGAACGTAAAGCTTCACAATGAAGAGTTTTTTTTAATTGAGGTATAATTGATGTACAATGCTGTGTTAATTTCTGCTGTCCAGCAAAGTAATTTAGGTACACATTTGTATATATACTTTTTTGAATATTCTTTTCCGTTGTGATTTATCATAGGATACTGAATATAGTTCTCTGTGGTATATAGTAGGGCCTTGTTTCTTATCCAGTCTATACAATAGTTTACATCTACTAACCCCAACCTCCCACTCCATCCCTCCCTCAATCCCCTCCCCCTTGGCAACCACAAGTCTGTTCCCTGTGTCTGTGAGCCGATTTCTGTTTCGTGAGCAGATTGACTTGTGTCATAGTTTAGATTTCACATGTAAGTGATATCATATGGTATTTGTCTTTGAACTTACTTCACTTAGTGTGATGATCTCTGGTTGCATTCATGTTGCTGCAAACGGCATTGTTTTGTTCTCCGTTATGGCTGAGTGGTATTCCATTGTATATATTTACCATATCTTTATCCATTCTTGTGTCAGTGNGATTTCTGTTTCATGAGCAGATTGACTTGTGTCATAGTTTAGATTTCACATGTAAGTGATATCATATGGTATTTGTCTTTGAACTTACTTCACTTAGTGTGATGATCTCTGGTTGCATTCATGTTGCTGCAAACGGCATTGTTTTGTTCTCCGTTATGGCTGAGTGGTATTCCATTGTATATATTTACCATATCTTTATCCATTCTTGTGTCAGTGGATACCTAGGTTGTTTCCATTGGCTATTGTGAGTAGTGATGCTATAAAGATGGTCGTGAGTTTGTCTTTTTTAGTTACAGTTTTGTCCAGATATATGCCCTGGAGTAGGACTGCTGGATTATATGGTAATTCTATTTTTAGTTTTCTGAGAAACCTTCATGCTGTTTTACATAGTGGCTGCACCAACTTCCATTCCTACCAACCGTGGAGGAGGGTTCCATTTTCTCCACATCCTCTCCAGCATCTGTTATTTGGAGATTTTTTAGTGATGGTCATTCTGACTGGTATGAAGTGGTACCTCACTATACTTTTGATTTGCATTTCTCTAATAATTAGAGGTGTTGAGCATCTTTTGTGTCCCTGTTGGCCATGTGTTTATCTATTCTTTGGATAAATGCCTGTTTTTTTATTGGATTTTTTTCTCCCCCCTAACTGTTCCACTTGAGGTATCCTTTTCCCAGGCTTTAGGGTTGTATTCCTTCTTCCTTCTGGTTTTTGCCCTTGGAGGGAAAGGTTGGTTGAGTGGTTTGTTTTGATTTCTTGTTAGAGGTGATTTGTGCCTATGATCTGTCCAACTACAGGTTCCTAGAACTACTTCCTTGTCACCAAGCACATGTCTCCATGTTTTCACACCACTAGTCTCTTGCATATATTATTCCTTCTTCCATGAGTTGCTTTCATTTTTTTCATGCTTGGGAAATTCCTCTACCACCTCCAGGTATCACAGGGCTCCAAGAGGGTCATGGGGCTCCAACAAGGGATTTTCTTGTTAGATTTCAGTTCCATTAAGCATATTCGTATCCTTACTGCATTTATTTCCGACCTCTCCTTGACTTTCTTCCAGTTTAAAATGCTGCTACTAATATCCTGTCCTTCAAGGAACCTGTGCAAAGAATAGGTCTCTAGGGCAAATGCTTGATTGGATTTTTTTTTTTTTTTTACTGTTAAGTTGTACAAGCTGTTTGTACATTTTGGCAGTAAAGTATTATCAGTTATATCAGTTGCATTATTTGCAAATGTTTTCTCCCATTCTGTAGATGGTCTTTTAGTTTTATTTATAACTTGCTATACAAAAGCTTATAAGTTTGGGTACCATTTGTTTATTTTTG
The DNA here is from genome assembly GCA_006410875.1 of Neotragus pygmaeus. Lineage (NCBI taxonomy): Eukaryota > Metazoa > Chordata > Mammalia > Artiodactyla > Bovidae > Neotragus > Neotragus pygmaeus. The sequence continues at coordinate 197,370 of SJYV01008549.1, forward strand.
TTTTTATTTCTATTGCCTTGGAAGACTTACCTAAGAAAACATTAGCATGATTTGTCAGAGAATGTTTTGCTTGTGATCTCTTCTAGGAGTTTAATTAGATCAAAAGAGTTCTAATGTAGGTTCTGGTTTTTTTCTTTGTTTTGTTGCTGATGACTAAATCTAATAGTCTGATCATAGAAAGTGAAAGTCACTCAGTCGTGTCTGACTGTTTGAGACCCCATAGACTATATAGTCCATGGAATTCTCCAGGCCAGAATACTGAAGTGGGTAGCCTTTCCTTTCTCCAGGGGATCTTCCCAACCCAGGGATCGAACCCACGTCTCCCACATTGCAGGCAGATTCTTTACCAGCTGAGCCACAAGGGAAGCCCAACAGTCCTGGCATGGGTAGCCTATCCCTTCTCCAGTGGATTTTCCCAACCCAGGAATCAAACTGGCATCTCCTGCATTGCAGGTAGATTTTTTTTTTTTTACAAACTGAGCTATCAGGGAAGCTGAAGTCTGATCATGATGCTGAATAAACGTGTCTTCTAAAAAATCAAACAAGTCCAATTAGGTGCCCATAGGCAAAAAAAAAACACAAAACCCCTCCACATAAACCTTACACTTCATGTCTGGTGGTGGTTTAGTCGCTAAGTTGTGTCTGTCTCTTGCAACCCCATGGACTGTAGCCCACTAGGTTCTTCTGTCCATGGGATTTTCCAGGCAAGAATATTGGAGTGGGTTGCCATTTCTTTCTCTAGGGGATCTTCCTGACCCAGGGATCAAACCTGGGTCTCCTGCACTGAAGGCAGATTCTTTACTGACTGAGCCAACAGGGAAGCCCCAGCTGGGTGAAGAAGTATTTGTACTTCATACAAAAGTTAAATCAAAATGGATTGTAGACTTTAAAACTACAAAACTTTTAGAAAAAGAGTGAAACATCTAGGAGTAGGTAAAGAGTTATTAGATTTAACACAAAAAGTAGGATTCATAAAAGAAAAAATTTATTGGACCTTATCAAAATATAAAATTTTTGATCTGTGAAAGTCCCCATGAAGACAATGAACAGTAAGCTACTCAGTGGAAGAAAATATTTGGAAACCATGTATTTTACAAAGGACTAGTATCTAGAATATATCAAGAACCATCAAAGTCAGTAGTTTTAAAAAAGCAATCTAATTAGAATTGGGTTAAAAACATGAATAAGCTCATCAAAAAGAATATGTAGATAAATAATCACATCTTTATGTTCAACATTATTAACTATTAGGAAATGCAGTTAAAACTACAATAAGACACCATTACACATCTATCAGAATGGCTAAAATAAAAATTAGACAACACATGCTGATGAGGATGCAGATAATAGGAATCACTCACATTTTACTGGTGGGTGTATCAGTGGAAAAGAGTTTGTTGTTTAGTCACTAAGTCATGTCTGACTCTGTGACCCCATAGACTGCAGCATGCCAGACTTCCCTGTCCTTCACTATCTCCTGGAGTTTGCTCAAACTCATATTCATTGAATTGGTGATGCCATCCAACCATCTCATCCTCTGTCGCCCCCTTTAGCTCCTGACTGCAGTCTTTCCCAGCATCAGGGTCTTTTCCAATGAGTAGGCTCTTCTCATCAGGTGGCCAAAGTATTGGAGCTTCAGCTTCAGCATCAGTACTTCCAGTGAATAGTCAGGGTTGATTTCCTTTAGGATGGACTGGCTGGATCTCCTTGCTATCCAAGGATTCTCCAAGAGACTTTTGCAAGACCACAGTTCAAAAGCATCAATTCTTTGGCACTCAGCTTTCTTTACGGTACAACTCTCACATCCATACGTGACTATTGGAAAAACCATAGTTCTGACTGTACAGACCTTTATTGGCAAAGTAATGTCACTGCTTTTTAATAAGTTGTCTAGGTTTGTCATAGCTTTCCTTCCAAGAAGGAAGCATCTTTTAATTTTGTGGTTACAATCACCATCTGCAGTGATTTGGGAGCCCAAGAAAATAGTCTATCATTGTTTCCACTTTTTCCCCATTTATTTGCCACGAAGTGATGGACCCAGATGCCATGATCTTTGTTCTTTGAATGTTGAATTTTAAGCCAGCTTTTTCACTCTTCTCTTTTACCTTCATCAAGAGGCTCTTCAGTTCCTCTTCATTTTCTGCCATTAGAATGGTATCATCTGCATATCTGAGATTGTTGATATTTTTTCCTGCTTGTGAGTCTTGATTTCAGCTTGTGAGTCATCCAGCCTGGCATTTTGCATGATGTACTCTGCATGTAAGTTAAATAAGCAGGGTGACAATATACAGTGTTGATGTACTCCTTTCCCAATTTGGAACCAGTCCATTGTTCCATGTCTGTTTCTAACTGTTGCTTCTTGTCCTGCATACAGGACAATAGTTTAGCGCTTTCTTTAAAAACTAATTATTGCAATTAGCATATAATCCAGCAATAGCACTCCTAGGCATTTTCCCCAGATAAATAAAAACTTATGCTTACAAAATAGGTCAGTATATAAACACTCTTAGCAACGTTATTTGTAATAGTCAAAAACCGGTATTAACCCAAATATATTTCACTGGTGACAGGTCAAGCAAACTGAAATACAAACATATCATGGAATAATTTATCACTTAATAACATAAAAGAGTAAACTACTGATCCATGCAACAACCTGGATGAATCTCCATGGAATTGAGGCGGAAGAAGGTCAATTCTAAAGGACTGCATACTGTATCATTCTATTTATACAACACTTTTTTTTTGGGGGGGTGGGGGGTGCCCCCACTCTCCACAGCATGTGGGATCTTAGTTCCCCAAACAGAGATTGAACCTGAATTTTAAGCACTTGTCAAGTGGGGAAAGTCCCATACATAATGCTTTGCAATGAAAACATTTTAGAAATGGAGGACGAATGAGTTGCAGGGGTTGGGGATAAAATGGGGAGGTAAGTGTGGTTACAAAAGGGCAACCCAAGGGGTCTTTCTGGTGATGGAGCTATTCCGTATCTTGCCTGTGGTGTGGACAAAGGAACTTATACAGGCGATAAAATGACAACTCCTCATTCCCCTCTCCTCACCAGCCCCTAGCAACCTGTGCAGTATTGATTCTTTCTATCTTTCTGAATTTGACTACTCTAGGTATCTCATAAGCGGAATCATACAGTATCTGTCTTTTTGTGACTGGCTTATTTCACTTAGCATAGCGCCCTCAAGGTTTATCCATATTGTATCATGTGTCAGAATGTCCCACTTTTTAAGGCCAAATAATATTCCTTTGTCTATATGGACCACATTTTGTTTATCGGTTCATCCATCGATGGACATTTGGGTTGCTTCCACCTTTTGGCCACTGTGAATAATGCTGCTATGAGCATGAGTGTACAAACAACTCATTCCCTGCCTTCCTGGCCCGAAGGCTTCTGTCCTGCCTCCTAATCCACCCAAAGACTGTTCTGCCTCCTTGGCTTGAATTCCATGTTGTCAGCCTTTGCTTCATTTGTCCATTTTTTTTTCAACTTTTGAATGGTCTTTGATTTCTCCAAAGTGCTTGGCACAGGGCCTTGTTACGGTTACAAGTCTGAAAAGCTTTGGGATGGTTGCCAGAGCTGGCAGATGGCTGTGTAAGCCAGCCCTGCCTACCCTCGAACCTCACCTTATGTCTCCCTCTCTGTGCAGCCACACCACCTTCTCCCATTTCTTCCTGCAGATGCCTTCCCTTTGCAGGGCCTTTGCACATTCTCTTCCTTCTGGCAGAAAAACCTTTTCCTGCTTGTACTGAACTCCTAAAATTCTTCAGGTGCCAGCTTGAATGTCATTTCCTTGGCTAGGCATTTTTTAGGCCTGTGTGTGTGTGCTAAGGCACTTTAGTTGTGCTCGACTCTGCGATCCTGTGGACCATAGCCTGCCAGGCTTCTGTGTCCGTGGGATTCTCCAGGCAAGAAGACTGGAGTGGGTTGCTGTGCCCTCCCCAGAGTGTCTTCCTGACTCAGGGATTGAACCCTTGTCTCTTATGTCTCCTGAATGGGCAGGCAGGTTCTTTACCTCCAGCACGACTTGGGAAGTCCTCTATGCCTGTGCTTTTCCTTTATGGCACTTTTCACAATTAGATATGTGAGGTTACTTGTTTATTTTATTTTTTGGCTGTACCATATGGCTTGCAGCATCTTAGTTCCCCAACCAGGGATCGAAGCCACCACCCTATCCCCACCCACGGAGGTGGACGCTCAGGGGCCTAACCATTGGACCACCAGGGAATTCCCACAGTCACTTATTTACTAGTGCTCTTCCTCTCTAAACTATAGTCTTTCTGAGGCCAGGGGCTGGGATCATGCCCTATGGTTATTGTGGTATCCTTTGTACCTAGCCTAGCGCCTGCCACATAGAAGGGGCTCCGTACATATTTGGTGATTGAAAAATGCTTGGACTAGGAGACCTGATGTTATATAATACTTTGGAGGGCAAGGGAAGATAATAGTAATAGTTNGGGATCGAAGCCACCACCCTATCCCCACCCACGGAGGTGGACGCTCAGGGGCCTAACCACTGGACCACCAGGGAATTCCCACAGTCACTTATTTACTAGTGCTCTTCCTCTGTAAACTATAGTCTTTCTGAGGCCAGGGGCTGGGATCATGCCCTATGGTTATCGTGGTATCCTTTGTACCTAAGACTAGCGCCTGCCACATAGAAGGGGCTCCGTACATATTTGGTGATTGAAATAATTTACAGGAAGCAAAATGCTTGGACTAGGAGACCTGATGTTATATAATACTTTGGAGGGCAAGGGAAGATAATAGTAATAGTTGTACCCCAAATCCTAAGAACCGGGGTAGAAAGAAGGCTAACTTTTCACTCTGTTCTCTTGAGTGGTCTGAAGTGTTCACTATGTGCATGTGTATTGGAAAAATGTTATGTATAAAGAGGAAATCAGGAGGCCTACCTTTAAAAGAGGACATTTGGAGCTAGGTCTGTGTGTGAACTCCCTCCTGTATCCCTTTCCCTATTCTCGCTGGTGCTCCAGAGAGTGATTTCAGAAAGGGATCCATCTCCTTGCAGGAGAGGTTCTGCCAGTTATTTGCGCAGCCAAGCAGGAAGTTTACTCAACCAAAACAAAGACCCACTGGGACGAGCTTTTGAGCCTGACTTTTCCTTATGCTTAAACTTGCCACAGTAGCCTGTCCCTACAAAAACACTGTCCTTCCTAGCTTGTCATGGGTCCTGGTCATGGGACTCAGGTCATTTGGAGTTCCAAATCATTCAGTTCTTTCAAAAGTACTGATCTTTGTCTAGAAAGAAAGGAGGAGAGGGAGGGAGGGAGGGAAGAAAGAAAGAAGAAAGGGAGGGTCGGAGGGAAGGAGAAGGAGGGAAGGAGAAAGATGAAGGAAGGAAAGAAAGAACGCATAAAGATTCCCTCCCCCACCCCTTTGCCTGTTTCTGCTTCTGAGATGCTGTCAGAGGAGACGGCTTGGTTGGGCTTGACTCCATTCTCAGGACAGATTTTTTTCTCTTGATTCTGTGCTTTTCAGTTTCTCCATGTGGCTACTTGTCCAAGGCCCTGCTTCGGCCACCTCTGGGAAATCAGAGCCAGGTCTAGCAAGCCTGTATCCTAGCTACCTTGGAAAAAGAAAAGGACCTTGATGAGAGATGAGCTAGAAATAGCAGAAGTGTTCAGTGAGGGAGAAGGCAGACGCAAGCAAAGGCCACAGCTGCTTTTGTATCTCAGCTGGAGAATGTTTGTTGGAAAAGCTAGAGTCTGAGCTCAGTCTTTAGAGTGAGATGCAGAAAGGGAGAAGTTGATTAAAGAAAGGATACACTGTGTTGCGTTCCTGCTTCCAGGTATGACATATTGTGGGAAATTGTTTCATGAATATCAGGTCATCCAACCTCCGTAATAATCTTGAGGGTGATAATTACTAGCCCACATAGCCTATGGGAGAACTGGAGTCCAAAGAGAGTAAGTGATGGAGCCAGGATGTATCTCAAGGGTACCTTGTATGTCTCTTATGGCTGGTGCTTGGCCACGTTGCCTCGACACTCTGATCAGCCCTGCCCAGGCAGACATTAGCCCTAATATCCAGCAGCGCTTCCCTGGTGGCTCAGATGCTAAAGAGTCCACCTGCAATGCAGGAGACCTGGGTTCAGTCCCTTCACTGGAAAGGTCTCTTGGAGAAGGGCATGGCAACCTACTCCACTATTCTTGCCTGGAAAATCCCATGGACAGAGGAGCCTGGTGGGCTACAGGGCAAGGGGTCGCAGAGTTGGACACAACTCAGCATAGTGTTCTGTCTGTCTGCCAGCAGGGGAACTGTGGGTGTGGCTGCTCCACAGGCCATTAATGAAACCATCAGTTGATCAACCTCCATAATATGAATCAGTCAAGAGTTTCAAATTTGGAGTTCGACAGCTTGGGTTTGAAACTGGGCTTTACACGTGGGCTAGTGTGGTGTGTTTGAGCCTTTTAGACTCTTGTGACCACTTGGTCTTTATATGCCTCAGTGTATTCATTTGTGAAAGGGGGATTAGGTTGTGGCAAGGATTAAGTGATTTAATAAACATGAAGTGCTCAGCACAGAACCTGGCACATAGTAGGAGGTCTATAAAGGTTAGCTGTGATTTACTGAGCACCTACCACATGCTGGGTCTGGGGCTAGGGTTTGGAGATAAGCAATGCAAGGCCCTGGTCCTTGCTCTATTTGGTCTGGTGCAGGGGGAAACAACAAATATTAATCACACAAGTCAATAGGAAAAGCTTTATGGGAAGCTGTGACCTGAAAGATAGAGGGGTATGTGCTAAAGAGGGTTTGGGGCTCCAGGCTGAAAGAAAAGCACCTTCCTGAGCTTAAAATATATTATCAGATCATCTGGGTTTTTGAGACCCTTTTTGTTAGACTCCTCTGAGCCTGTGGGCTGGTTTCCATTACTCCAAAGACAGAATCACATGCTGAAAGCTGATCTTTGGACCACAGCCTTCACAAAGACCATCAATGGTTCTACCAAACAAAGATTCTTCTGGGGAAGTAACAAAATATGATTAGTACTGGGTCCAAGGCGAGTGAATGATTAAAAAGGTAAGTTTGGATTAAGACCAAACTGGGCCTGGGTCTTCAACTTTTGGTGGGTTTCAGGTCACCTCTGGATACTTTTCAGTGTATTCCAGGGCTGGACACGGGGAAATCCTGAGTTGGTGACTTTAGGTGGGGTCTGGTAATCTCTATTCTCTCATGCTTAGCAAGGAGTGAAAACAAAACCATAATGCTCTCATTTTGGATGCTGGTTCCACCACCTGCCATCTGGGTGACTTTTAACTTCTCTGAAACTAAATATCTTCAATGAGGATAATAAAATCTACCCATAGGGTTGTCATAAAGATGAGATGATATTAATACACATAGGAAAGGAAAGGAAATACACTCAGTCGTGTCCGACTCTGCGACCCCATAGACTGTAGCCTATCAGGGTCCTTTGTCCATGGGATTTTCCAGGCAAGAGTGCTGGAGTGGATTGCCATTTCCTTCTCCAGGGGATCTTCCCGACCCAGGAATCGAACCCAGGTCTCCTGCATTGNTACTATATTGGTTTTGGCATACATTGACGTGAATCCACCACGGGTATACATGAGCTCCCAATTTATAGTTTATAATCAGAGTACAGGGTTGAGTAAACAAGGTAATATGACAAATCTTCATAAATGAGAAACACATCCTTACTGCTGCTGCTGCTGCTGCTGCTGCTAAGTTGCTTCAGTCATGTCCAACTCTGTGCGACCCCAGAGACGGCAGCCCACCAGGCTCCCCCTTCCCTGGGATTCTCCAGACAAGAACACTGGAGTGGGTTGCCATTTCCTTCTCCAATGCATGAAAGTGAAAAATGAAAGTGAAGTCGCTCAGTCGTGTCCAACTCTTAGAGACCCCATGGACTGCAGTCCACCAGGCTCCTCCGTCCATGGGATTTTCCCAGGCAAGAGTACTGGAGTGGGGTGCCGTTGCCTTCTCCTTTTACTGTCTTCTATATTGGTCATTTATCCCCATTTACTCAAATCCATATGTTTGGGAAAGCAACTGATATTTTAACTGTGGCTAAGACTTTTTAATGTGACTAAGACTGTACTTTAGATACAATGTTTATAGCAGAATATATCTCATAGTCAATTTTATTCTCCCAACTGCTCCCAAAACATCTCAGTGGTGACTACAGGTCCCCAAACTCTCAGTATGAGTCAGTGAAAACACCCTGTTGGGGACTGGCTCTGCTTACTGCTCTAGCCCTTGAGCTTACTTCCCTCAGCATCTCAGAAGACCAGTCACAAAGATAGAAACTTTGCTATATTAATGATTCTGCCAATTATACAGGAAAGGCCAAGCCTTGAGGGGGAAGTGGGGAGGGAAGTTGAACTTGGAGCTTAGTTCCAGAAGCTTTACTGTTGTGGGCACACAAACTTATCTGTGCCTGCCAAGGGAACATCTGGAAAAAACCCAAGAGCTGATGCTGGGCTGAAGCATTTTCAGTGAGTACAGAAGCAGAAAGTGAGTGTTAATCGCTCAGTCGTGTCCGACTCTTAGAGACCCCACGGAAGAATACTGGATTGAGTTGCCATTTCCTTCTCCAGGGGATCTCCCCAACTCAGGGAGTGAACCTGCTTCTCTTCCATCTTCTCCTGTATCGGCAAGGGGGTTCTTTACCACTAGTGCCCCCTGGAAGAAACAGAAGAGCAGCTGCTGAATATCTGTGACTTTTAGAGACAGTCAAAGAATAAAGGTAGGTGACAAAGGACAGAGATGCTTGCCGATTGAAGTTCGAATGTGCCACATATTCAACTATTACTAGTGAACTTCTAATTGTGCCTTTCTTCCAACTGGAAATGGCAGCTCTGGGTAGAATTTAGAAGACCTTGATTCTATTCCTGACAATGTCACTAAGCATCCAGGTGTACTCCGGATCACTCTATGGGTAGCTTCTCTCCATTGAGATTCTAGTTCCTAATATCAACTCCTCAGACAGGCTTTCCCTTCCACTTTACTTAACCTAATGTTGTCTTTCCAAACTCAGTCTTCTCTATTCCATTAGCTTGCTTTGTTTTCCTTAAAATTGTGTCATTCAAAATTATTTGTGTGTTTCTTTGTTGGTTGGTCGTCCATCTTTTTCTTTAGATTGTAAAGTCCATGAGAATGCCCCTAGTGCCTATCCCATTGCCCAGAACACCAAACATCCAATGAATACTAGTCAAGTGAATGAAAGCATGCATGTCAGGGAACAAAGTACGTAACTTTTTTGTGACTTAAATTCATCATCTATAAAATTAACAGAAATCTCCTTGATTTTTTTCAAGATTAGTATGATAACAGAGAAAGGATGGATTTGTAAATCCCTTGGAAAAAACTAACAATCTCTAATTGTATGACTCTATATTTTGAAAGGGACTTCCCTGATGGCTCAGATGGTAAAGAATCTGCCTGTACTGCAGATGACCCGGGTTTGATCCCTGGATCAGGAAGATCCCCTGGAGAAAGAAATGGCAACACACTCCAGTATTCTTCCCTGGAAAATTCCATGGACAGAGGGACCTGGCGGGCTACAGTCCATGGGGTCACAAAGAGTCAGACACAAGTGAGCGACAAAGCATACATATTTAGAAAAGGGACCATGGATACAGCAATAGCCTATGTTCGAATGTAGATTCTGCCACTTAACAGCTATGAGATCTTGAGCAAGGCATTGAAATGCTCCGTCTTGGTTGCCCAGTTTGTAAGGTAAGAATGATAATAACAGTAGTTACTTGCCAAGGTGGTTAAGAAGGTTAAATCAAATGATTTATGTTAACCACCCAGAATAACGTGTGGCACTTATTAGTTACTTTATTAATGGCATTTATTAATATATTCAAGATGATATTTAAAATTGTAACAACCAGTACAATGTACTGTGGAAACTTCAGTTCCCAAAGATGCCCATAATGGTGACTTTAATGGAACACCAGCCAAAACAGGCAGCCACAGATTTAGAGAGGCAGAAGGGCATGAAGCATGTCCGTACAGGTTGCTGGAGGCTAATCTATCTTTCTCTTCCAGGGTCTGACTTGTAGCCTACAAGAACATGGAGGTCAGTGCTGTAAAAGCCAAGGTGAGCTGGCAGGTGTCAAGGAAGCACCCAGGAAAGAGGGGGCTCAAGAGCAACAATTTAACAATCATCAAAGAACGTTTAAAAACTGGCATGGCTATCCCAGTGCACGCTTTCTGAATATTTGCTTGACTATATTTATACTTTGCAAAGCATTTTCCTAGAGACTCTCATTGGATCTTTGCAGGAATCTTGTGAATTCAGAAGAGCAAGTATTATTATGCCCATTTTATAGGTGGAGATACTATAACCAAGAAAGGACTTACCAAATACTATAGAGCAAAAAATAGTATGGAATCAGAACTCAAGCCCAGACGTTCTGGCTCTAAATCCAATGTCATTGAAACATGTATAATATCATGTAAGAAACGAATTGCCAGTCTAGGTTCGATGCAGGATACAAGATGCTTGGGGCTGGTGCACTGGGATGACCCAGAGAGATGGTATGGGGAGGGAGGTGGGAGGGGGGTTCAGGATTGGGAACTCATGTACACCCGTGGTGTATTCATGTTAATGTATGGCAAAACCAATACAGTATTGTAAAGTCAAATAAAGTAAAATTAAAAAAAATCCAGTGATATAAATTCTCTGTGCAGTGCTATAGTTTGGCCTTCACTGTCTCAGCTCTTAACAGGAAAAACAGTATTAAAATAAAGTAAAATCAGGCACTGTCAATCATCCTGATTAAGAAAATGGATAGAAATAACCCTAAGCAGAATTGAGCTTTTTAATTTCTAAGCTGCTCCGTGTTCTGATAAGGGTACGAATTCTGTGTTTCTGGAAGGGGAGAGGTCTGAGGCTTTTACCTCCTCTAAATGGAAGGACTGCTGTAGACAGGACACCTGGGTTCGAGTTCTGGCACTTTCATCAAATCCTGGGACAACTTTGGGCAAATTACTTCCCCTTTTGATGTCCCAATTTCTGAATTTCTCCCTCCTGTAAACAGTGTTAGATGAGAGTAGTGGTTCTCACCCTTTCAGTCCCTCAACACACTGGAGAATCACAACACCATGATTAGCAGCAGGAGCTTAGTTAGGGAGGGATTCTTAGGGAGGCAAGTGGCAGAATCTCAAAGGGGCTTCTGTGTGGTTCAAACAAACTAGGAGATTTCCAGTCATTATAAAAGTTATCACACGCTTAGTGTGTACCACATACTATGTTAAGTGCTTTGCATGAATTATTTTATCTTCATAATAAATTAATAAAATGGAAAATTTTGGTACTCTCACATAGAAATGAGGAAATGGAAGCTCAGACAGGTTAACTAGATTGTCCAAGATCAAAATGCTAGCAAGTCATAGTATTGAATTCTACCCAACCTATCATTGATCCTGGAGCTTACTCTCTTACCTCTATATTACATTGTTTTCTATTCCCCCTCCACTCATCTGTTGCAGTACATCAAACATACAACTGATAATGTCAGTTTGTTGAGTCCCTCCCATGTCTAAGATTTGTGTCCTTAACTTTATGCTCAGGCTAAACTTTAGCTGAGGACCAGTTTGGTGCTGGGAAAAAGAAGGATGTAGAAGAGGAAAGGAAATCAGGATTCATTGTGTACCTGCCCTTCTTCCCATGCCTTGCTAGATAATTTCTATGCACCAACCATCACCTTTAGTCCTTACAACCAGTCTTACAAGATGGGAATTTTATCCCCATTTACAAAAGGATGAGAGAAGTTAAGACACTCGTCTAAAGTCACAGAGACCATGAGGGGCAAAAGCTGAGATTCAAACCAACTCTTCTGACTCCATATTTCTTCCTCATGCCTTTAAACATTGTGTAAAATAGGCTGGAGGGTAGCAATAAATAGGTGAGTCAGGATGAAACAAATGTCACAGTTGATACCCACAACACGTCCTGGCTGGGTAGCCAGGACCAGACCCTGCAGGTCTCTCTCTAGGAACCTGAGCTGTACACGTCTCACTATCATCCTGTATATTCCTCCTGCAGAATTGCAGTGGCTCAATGGGAGCAGACAATGCCAGTCAGTTCAGTGGATTCTTCTTCGTGGGCCTCACTGATGACCCCCAGCTTCGGCCCATCTTCTTTGCTCTCTTCTTCCTCATCGCAGTCATGGTGGTTGGAAACCTGGGCCTCTTTGCTTTCATTGTGGTATGCTCCTGACTCCACACTCCCATGTATTTCTTCCTCAGCAACCTGTCCTTTCTTGCCTTCTGTTATTCTTCAGTCACAGTCCCCAAAATGCTGATGGAGTTTTTCTCTGGTTGCCAAACCATTTCCTTCTCCAGTTGTGTGATCCAGACAACTTTCTTCGTGATCTTTGCTGTCACTGAGTTCTTCCTCTTGGCGTCCGTGGCCTATGACTGCTTCGTAGCCATCTGCCACCCTCTACCCTACGTGCAATCATGTCTCCGAGGATCTGTCTGCAGTTAGTGACTGCCAGCTATGCAGTGGGCCTGACGAATACAGTGCTTCTCACTAGCTTAACCTTTCATCTCATCGTGTCATCACTCATTACTTCTGTGATATCCCTCCCCTTTTAAAACTCTCCTGCTCTAACGCACAGGTCCTTCAGCTTCTCCCCTTTGCCTGTGATGGTTTTAATGTGTCATTGTCCCTCACAGTAGTCCTGGACTCCTACACTTGTGTCTTTATGGCTATCATCAGAATCCCCTCAGCCCAGGGCAAACACAAGACCTTCTCCACTTGTACATCCCACCTGACTGCTGTCAGCCTGTACTGTGGAACCACTGTGTTCATCTACTTGCACCCAGACTCTGAGTACTTACTAGGCAGGGGCAGGCTGGTCTCTGTATTCTACACAGTGATCATCCCCATGCTTAACCCCATGATCTACAGTCTGAGGAACAAAGATGTGAAGAAACTCTTGAGAACATTCTCAAGAAGACCTCACAATTCTTCTCGCACCACATACCCAGATTTCCATGATATTCTATGCAGTAAAGGAAGGACAGAGAAGGGAAGGAGAGATAGGTGACATATTTTTGGCCACCACCCATGTCTCAAGCATTATTCTAGGAATTTGAAATAGATTATGCCTAGAATCCTCTCCACAACTCTGGAAGTCAAGTATTGTATTACTTTTAGAGATGAGGAAACTGAGGTTCTGAATGGTTTGGTCATTTGTTCAAGGTCATATAGCTAGAATGCGGTTCGATTTAGGACCTAGGTTTCAATTCAGGACCATTTGAAACTCCCTTTATATTGCATTACACTTTCTGCATGAGGCAAGATGCCACCCTCTCTATTAACCTTCAGGGTCAAATGTTTCTGAAGTTTTTCCCTTTCTGGTAAATCTGGTATTTCAAATTTATAATAGATTCAGTACCCTAAGACCCACTCCTTTTCTTTACCTGTGGCTTTGTATCATGCCTTATCTAGTCATTATATTAATTGAACACATTGTGTACAGAGCCCTATACCAGATGCAGGGTTGGGAAGGGATAACGGAGAAATCTATGGTCAACTTTTGGCACCTTTCAATTTATTTAGAGGAAAACAGAAGATCTCACCCAAAAGGCAACCGAACTGTGACTTTTCATTTGAATTGACACTTATAGAGTTCTTTCTATGTGATAAATGCCAAATCAGTTACCTCATAAGCCTCTTCCTAAAAGATTGCTCCCATTTTACAGATGAGAATGTGTGTGTGCTCAGTTGCTTCAGTCTTGTCTGACTTGCAACCCTATGGGCTGTAGCCCACCAGGCTCTTCTGTCCATGCAATTCTCCAGACAGGAATACTGGAGTGGATTGCCATTTTCTTCTCCAGGGGATCTTCCTGACTCAGGGATCGAACCCACATCTTTTATGTCTCCTGCAGTGGCAGGCAAGTTCTTTAACACTAGCGCCACCTGGGAAGCCCGTTCTCATCTCACAGATGAGAATACTGTAGCTAAAAGCATTAAGTAACTCACTCAAGGTAGCATACAGCTAAATAATGATGAATATAGGATTTGAATCCAGGTCTGTTTGTCCAAAAAGCTGATGTTCTTCCCATTCTGCTATATCACCTCCTGGATCACTAGAGTGCCTATTAATAACCAACAAGGGATATAAGCTGTGAGCCTGGGACTCAAGGCAAAAGAAACAGAATGGATTGGGTTCATAAGAGAGCCTCTAGGAAGAGGTGGGTGGTTGAAATAAAATCTATGAAGAATGAGGAGTGGTAGAAATGGATGAATAGTGAAGGGAACTGGGAATCAAAGAATGAGATAAAATAATTTAGATGCATAAAAGGTTGGTTTGGTTGGAATAGGGTAGAAGGCACATTTAGAAGCAAAGGTTATTGACAAAATGGAGAGATGGTTGGGTAGGGTTGATATACCTTCTCTGTAGGTCTTACTAACATCTAAGCAATTCCTTACTACCATAAGTGAGAAAGTTCTACATAGAGCTCTGGTTTCCCTAATTTGACCCAAGATGGTTTTGAGTGTGTGGCTACCTACAATTGTGGTAAGAATCAAGTTTTATGGAAGCCAAGACCTCCATAGAACTTCACTCTGCCTTTACTGTGTTTTCTGCCTATAGCCCACATTACTCAGATTGGCCAGAAAACCAACAAATGTGAGGCCTTGGTCACAAGAAGCTATCAGGGAATTCCTTCCAGACTCAAAGCTTGTGGTCAAGTTAGGGTTGGGCAAGGGCTAAACAAGTGTGACCTAGTGTAGTTGCTTCAAGTCTAAAGGCAGCCAAACCTAAAGGGGGATCTTATTTTTCTGTCACCTTCCTTTTTGGGAGTTCCTCTGTCATAGAGCAGACTTTTCTCTATTTTATTGTTTGCATGGACTATTGCATTAGCCTCTTAACTGAACTCATGGACTCCAGGCTTGCCCTGACCTATTTATCCACCATACAGATGCCTTATGATTATTCTAAGCAGAAGTCTGACTGTATCTATTGTTCTACTTTAACCTTTTCAATGGCTTTTCATTGTCCTCAGAATAAACTTCAAATACTTTAACTTATAGATCCTCCACAATCAGGATCTCACCTCTCAAGCTTTATCTATCACAAGCCCTCTTCCCTTCGCCATACTTCACATCCTTCCCTTTGCACTTACTCTTTGCTTCATTCACAGCACCCTCACTTTTCACCAGTGAAATATCTTCCCCATATTTCTAATCATGACCTTCCTCCTGAACTGACAAAAAGTGTCAGTTCCTTGGAACTGACCTCTTCCTTGGAACTTTAGAACCAATAATTACAGCCTGCAAGCATCCTATTTTACCATATTCTATTCCACTTTTCTTACACTCATATCTTGCTTCCTCTACCAGATTGTATGCTTGGTAGAGGATGACCAAGGTGTCTCATAGCTATATAACCACCTCGGTGCCTGGAGCAAAGTTGTCATTAATGAAGTATTATTCACAGGAAGAATAAGAACTTTATATTGGGCTTTGCCCTAGGCATTTGTGTCTACTTCTGAACTCTCTGAAAAGCCAGAGGTATGTTACTAACTCACCCTTCTTTTCCCTTTTCAATAGTCTACCTCCTATCCAGTATTTACTTCCAGAACTTTTCTTGTGCCTCCGCCAGCCCCCCTCCCCAGAACTATAGCATAGCATTTGCAAATACATTGCTGTCTATTGATTTGATGTGTGTTGTATTCCCAACTAGATTAAAGCTCTTTAGGGAAATGGATCACATCTGTATTTTACTTTTCCAGTGATAGTAAGCTGTAAAACAAGTGCTCATTGGGTGAACAAGTTGTATGTGCCTGTAGCAGAAGAGGGTTTGTGTGGAGCTCAAAGAAGGGGTAGAGTTAACTAGATATGAGTATAAGAAGAGAATAGGGAGCTAGCATTTATTGCAAGCCTAGCAAAGGCCAAGCACTATGATAAATCCTCAGATTATTGCATTTAATCATCACAACGAATTGACTTAAACTTTTAAAAGTTAAGATTTTGTATTTTTAGAGCAATATTGGGTACATAGCAAGATTCAAGAAAGGGTACAAACAATCCCTTTATATATCTTCTGCCCCTACATATACATAGCCTCTCCCATTATCAATATTCCTCACCAGAGTTGTACATTTGTTTCTACTGATGAGCCTACACTGACACATCATAATTACCCAAAGTTCATAGGTTACATTAGAGTTCATCTTGGTGTTATATATTCCAGAGTTTAACAATGTGATTTTTATCTGGAGTGTCAGGGAATCTGTGGCTTGCTCATTACACATATACAGCCAGTATGGGATAGAGTCATAATTTTGAACTCAAGTCTGTCTGAATTGAGAGCTTTCATGTTTAACTACTTTTCCGATCTTCATTAGAGTAATCACTTTTTCTAAAATCCTAGATTTGTGCTATACACATGTGGCATCAAGGCACTGAGAGAAGAACAGTGGAGACTGAGTCAGTAGCAACACATTTTCTTTAGATCGAGCCTTTGCTTAACACATCTGAGACTCAGAGGGAAGAAATAGATAAAGATAAGGAAGGAAAAAATGAAGAAAGGGAGGGAGGGAAGGAAGAAAAGAGGAAAGAAGGAAAGAAAATATCCTGAAGTGTCCTGTCATTCCATTTATTTAGAAAGTGTACAGGTGGGAGTGGAGGGTCACTGCACCCTCTGGTCTACTCTTAGGGCTTTCTCCTGAAACTAGACCCAGGAAGGAGAAGGAGAGATTTCCCAACAATCACTTTAGCTTCTTGCTCAGATACTTCAGAAAATACCACTTCTCATACGAAAATGCCAAAACTTCCTTAGAAGCATATTTTAAGAAAGGGGTTCTTGACAGTGTCTAGAATCTTTAAAGATTTTGACAGTAGCCATGTGTTCTTTCAACAACTTCATTAGATTACAATGCCCGGGAGCCCTGCTTAGCTGAAGCAAGGTTGTTAAAGTCTGGTCTTGTAATTTCTTAATCCACTCTGAGACCATTGTCTCTTTGGTGACTTGAGGAAAGTTCCCAAGAGATGCACATTCTAGAAGCAACTGCTTTTCCTTATGAATGAGATGACTCCTAATTTTCAGTGCCCTTGCCTAGGTAATATGACTTCATTAACTTGATTTACTTTACTACTCCTTGTTTGGGCTTCATTCTAAACAATGAGCCTCATCCTCCAAAACCAAGGTATCTTGAGAGCATATTGCCAGGACAGGGCTTGGATTTACTAATTTTATGTATACTAGTAATAGCAACCAAGCAAAAGCACTTCTGGATGATTGAAAGAAAGTGAAAGTGAAAGTCACGGCCAGCTCTTTGTAAACCTAGGCCAGAATTCTCTAGGCCAGAATACTGGAGTGGGTAGCCTTTCCCTTCTCCAGGAGATCTTCACAACCCAGAGATCAAACCCAGGTCTCCCACACTGCAGGCGGATTCTTTACCAGCTGAGCTATAAGGGAATCTCAAGAATACTGGAGTGGGAAGATCCAGCAGATCTTCCCGACCCAGGAATTGAACCAGGGTCTCCTGCATTGCAGGCAGATTCTTTACCAACTGAGCTATCAGGGAATTCTTCTGGAAGACTGAGTGCCTACAATCCCAGAACTTATTATTCTACACACAATTTCTCATTCCATTTTACACACAGAGAAACTAAGCCTCTGAAAGATGAAATAATTTGACAGAATGAGAGAAAATTTGACAGATTCTTATTACTAGAAGGGAAATTTTAACATACCCTTCTCAGAAATTAATAAAGCAGATAGGGAAAAATATGTAACATTAAATAACACAACTATGAAGTTCGAGTTAATACATAAACACACATACATAACAAGTCTTGGCACCCCCAAATATAGGACACACATTATTTTCAATCACATTTGAAACATATACAAAACTGGAGCAGAAGGTAAGTATCAAAGTCAGTCTCAATTTTTTAAATAAGCAATATCACAAAATTCTCATAAAAATGCAATAAAATACAAAGTAATAAAAAAAAAACCCCAAAGCCCCATATACATTTAGACAAAAAAACCCTTCTAAATGGAATAAAGAAATACCTGTGGTGGATTCATGTCGATGTATGGCAAAGCCAATAGAGTATTGTAAACTAAAATAAAGTAAAAAAAAAAATTAATTAATTAA
>SJYV01008549.1:215713-244347 GCA_006410875.1 Neotragus pygmaeus
AAAAAAAAGATTAAAAAAATAATAATAACAAGAGGTTAATACTTAACTCTTCCTTGGGCTAAACGAGAACTTACTGAATTGTTTTCTTTCTTTCTTCAAGGTTCACAAATATAAGAAGAAAAGTAGGTGTGGCAGTAATAATTTTTAAAAAGAGAACACTTCACCAACTTTATAACTTCAGTTTTCAGATTGAAAAGCTTTACTAAGTTGAAGACAGATTTGCATTTTGAGAATAAAAGGGCTCACAAATCCTACTCAGGCTTAATAAGAAAAAAAGTCATCTATACATATTCTGGAGAAATTTCAAGGGGAAAGGGGAAAATTCTGCACTCTTCCATAGAGATAGAGCAAGTAATTTAAAAAGGAAAAATAATTTCAACATTGGACTTCTCATC
This sequence comes from Neotragus pygmaeus, assembly GCA_006410875.1. Classification (NCBI taxonomy): domain Eukaryota; kingdom Metazoa; phylum Chordata; class Mammalia; order Artiodactyla; family Bovidae; genus Neotragus; species Neotragus pygmaeus. The sequence continues at coordinate 216,109 of SJYV01008549.1, forward strand.
TGCAACACTGATGACAGACACCAATGAAACAGGGTTTATACACCATGTGAAAGAAATCCAAAACCACACAGCTAAGATACATACTTGATGGGAAAAAAAAAAAGATATTTTTGGAAACAAGCTCAAGAAAGCATACAAGCACTGGGCCCTAAGGCAGTATAGCCCTATCAAATAAAAAGTAAACAAAAGCAAAGATCTCAAGGGGAGATGAAGAATATAAGAATTAGTGCTGAGAAGGACTTTTCTAGGAAAATAGGTTAAATATATGATAATATAGCTAAGTCAAAGTAGATAATATACATGTGACTAGCGATATGTTTAAAAAGCTTTGATCCTTTAAACAATAGAAGCATGCTGCAGAAAAGTTTAAAAGTTAATAGTATCTTAAAACTACAATTCTAAATTAATTCAACTAGCCCCAGAATTTTCAAGTAAGGAGTAGAGGGGGAAAAAATCATAACACAGAAACCTCTACATACCTTTCCTCAATTCAGAGAGAGTATGTGGGTTACATGGCTTCCCAAGTGGCTCAGGGGGTAAAGAATCTGCCAGCAATGCAGGAGACACAGGTTCAATTCCCGGGTTCGGAAGATCCCCTGCAGAAGGGCACGGCAACCCACTCCAATATTCTTGCCTGAAGAATCCCATGGACAAGAAGAGCCTGGCAGGCTACAGTCCACAGGTCACAAAGAGTTGGACATGACTGAGCATGCATGTACATACCTGTGTGTTGAGAACCTAATAATAAACACCTTAGCTGGTGTAGAACATCTAAGATGCTCTTTAATTTTGGTGTACCTGTGGAGAAATATGGTTTGACATAGGACTGTTAAAAACAGGAAGATAAGCATTGGCAAAATAGACGTTTTTAACTGAGCTAAGAATCACTATGGGTAAAGGAAAAGTACAAATTCAGTAAAAGTAGCAAAGGAAAAAATAGAAAAACTTAAATACGAAAGATGGAGGAAATAATCAAAGACATGAGCTATAACTGTAACAGGTGTATGGAGTTTGAGATATGAATGCAGAAGAGTAAGGGAGTGGTCTAAGTACAGTGTCAGGCTGACATTGTGGGGCTGGGCTCGTTTCTCCAGGCTAATTGTCACAGGGCTCTAGGGGAGAGGAATCCTGGTGCAGGGGGATTTGAGAATTTTGATACCCTCATTGAGAACTTGGGAAAATAAAAAACCTGAGGGGATAAAGACAGGTAATGCCTGTAGGCTAGCTTAGACCAAAAGACTTAATACTACAAAGATACTGATTCTCCCATGAACTAGCTAACCATTTAATGTGTTCTAAATACAGATACCAAAGTTCTTGGAACTTTACAAAATGTTTAACACTCATTTAAAAGAATAAACATTCAAGAGTAGACTGAAAAAAATTTTAAAGAGTAACAGGTGTATTTGCGGAACCCATATGGCTTTATAGGTAGATATAAATAGATATCCTGCTGTAGTCACAATAGTAAGGAACAGACACAGAAAAAGACAAGTTAAAGAAAGAATTAGACCAGATTTTGCAAGAGCATCTAATAAATATTAAAAGTGGCATTTCAAAAAAAATAATAAAATAAATAAGTTCTTATTAAAAAAGAAAGAAAAATTAATTAAAATTGCACAGTTATTGAATGACATATCAAATTGTAGAATATAACTGATGTAATATAAGAAAATGTGATGCATGCAATATGAAACAAAATAGTTGAATGTTAATATGTTAAACACTCAACTAAGTAAGTTAGAAAAGAATCATGAAGCAAATCAGAAGAAAGTAAAAGAAAAAATATTAAAACAGAAATTAGTGAAATAAGAAACAAAAATAAAAATGCTTAATAAAGCCAAAACCTAATTTGATGAAAGGCTTAATGAAAGAGACACTATTCTGATAAGATTGAATAAGTAAAAAAAGAAATTAAGACCTGATCAATTTCATTATGATCAATGAAAACAGGATATTACTAAATAAACATTTTAGATTTCAAAATAAGAGTATGTATGAAATATTTTGGGAGAAGGAAATGGCAACCTTCTCCAGTATTCTTGCCTAGAGAATCCCGTGGACAGAGGAGCCTGGTGGGCTGCTGTCCATGGGGTCACACAGAGTCGGACACGGCTGAAGCGACTTAGCATGCATGCATGCATTGGAGAAGGAAATGACAACCCACTCCAGTGTTCTTGCCTGGAGAATCCTGGGGTCAGAGGAGCCTGGTGGACTGCCGTCTGTGGGGTCGCACAGAGTCGGACATGACCGAAGTGACTTAGCAGCAGCAGCATGAAATATTTTATGCCAATGAATATAAAAACTTTGGTAAGAAATTCTGTTATTGTTATTAAGTCACTAAGTCTTGTCTGACTCTTTGCGACCTCATAGACTGCAGCCTTCCAGGCTCCTCTGTCCTCCACTATCTCCCGGAGTTTGCTCAAATTCATGTTCATTGAGTCAGTGAGGTTACCTAACCATTTCATCCTCTGCCACCTCCTTCTCCTTTTGCCTTCAATCTTTCCCAGGATCAGGGTCTTTTCCAATTAGTTGACTCTTAATTCTGTAGAAAAATACAAATTAACAAAATTTTATTCAAGAATGAGTTGAAAACACGGGTAGATCAGTAGACACAAAGAAATTCAGTCAGTATCCAAACTCTCTGCCACCAAAGGCACAATCCCATATTGTTTTACAGGTAAGTTTTATCAAGCCATCACATAACAGGCAATTTCTACATCATATAAAATATTCCAGATAATAGAAAAAGAGGAAAGCTACCTAATCTATTTCATGTTCGTAAAACCTTAATACCAAAACCAGACAAGCTTGTTAAAAGATCAAAAATTATATGTCAATCTCACTTTTGATAAAGATCTCAAAAGTCCTAATTAAAATATTAGTTAATTGAACTCAATACGTGTATAAAAATAATATGATACAATCAAGTGGGCTTGTTTTCAGGAATTAAAGGTTAGTCTAACCTTAGAATATCTATTACTACAAGTCATTACTTAAGCTGATGAAAGAGAAAATAATAAGTACTCATCTCAATAGTTTTTAAAAATTAAATGAAATTCAACCACTCTCTGAGGAAAAGAAAAAGCTCTAAACAAATCAAAATAGAAAAGTTTAATCTGACAATGATTTCTACAAAGAACCTACAATAAACATTATGATTAATGTAGAAGCTTTAGAAACATTTTCTTCAGTGCCATGAACAAAATGAGGATAACTGCACTCCAAATTATTAAACACTGCATTGGAGAGATCATTGTCAATTCAATAAAACAAAGAATAGAAGTAGACTTAAGTGCTGGAATGAAAAAATGTCATTTGGACTACTTAATTGGTTGCATAGAAAATGAAAGAGAATTTTTAGACAAATTATTTTAACTATTAAGGGAGTTCATGAATATTGCTGTATAGAAGATATTTTTTTAAAAGTCAATAACCACCTTATATAGTAGCAAAACTGATTAGAAAACATAATTTTTAATAGTTACCATTCACTGGCTAAAAATAAAGAAAACTGATAACATCAAGTGATTTGAGGAAGTGGTACAGCTCTCAGAACTTTGCATATATTGCTGGTGGAAATGAAAAATGGTATAGTCATTTTACAAAAGAGATTGGCAATTTTTATAAAGTTAAACATGTATATTTGACCCAGTAACCCCACCATAAGAATTTATCGAGGAGAAATGAAAACATGTCCACACAAAGACTTGTCATGTGATGTTTATAATATGTTTATTCATTTAGCTAAAGCCTGACACAACCACAAGAGATGAAAGGATAAACAACATGAGCTGGTGAATAGATAATCTGTGTTACATCCATACAGAAGAATACTACTTAGCAATAAAAAGGAAACTACTGACACTAACAAAAAATATGCTGAGTAAAAGAAGTCAGACACAAAGGTCTGTCTACTACATAATTCCACTTATATAAAATTCTAGAAAAAGATCAACTATTGTGAAAATCAGCCAGGGAGCCAGTGTGAGTTGGAAGAGATTCACTTTAAGGGACATGAGGAAACTTTTTGGAGAGATGGAAATGCTTTACATCTTGATTGCAGTTAGCATTACACAATGATATACATTTCTCAAAACTCATCACATAATTGGCGCATTTTATTGTTTGTAAATTACACCTCACTAAAACTAGTTAAAATAAAGCTACCATTCAAGACTTTCCTCATGGAACAGTGCAAAAGAATCCACCCACTAATGCAGGGGGTATGGGTTCAATCCCTGGTCAAAGAAGATTCTCCATGATGCAGAGCAACTAAGCCCCTGGGCCACAACTACTTAGCCTAGATCCCAGGAGCTGCCGCCACCACTTAGCCCACATGCTGCAACTACTGAAGCCCATGGGCCTAGAGCCTGTGCTCTGCACCAAGAGAGGATCCCACTCACTGCAACTAGACAAAGCCCACATGCACCAACAAATGCCCAACTCAACCAAAAAAATAAAATAAAAAGTTGAGGGCTATGTTGTTTCAGTCATGTCCAACCCTTTGCAGCTCTAGGCTCCTCTGTCCATGGGGATTCTCCAGGCAAGAATACTTGAATGGGTTGCTGTGCCCTCCTCCAAAGAATCTTCCCCACACAAGGATTGAACTTGTATCTCTTACGTCTTCTGCATTGGCAGGAGGGTTCTTTACCACCAGCACCACCCGGAAAGCCTCATATTAACAAGCAACACTACTAATCTAAAACTCTAACAAAAGATGCCCATGATCTTTATGGAAAATATTGTAAGCACTACTGAAGGACATAAAAGAAGATGTCAATAAAAGGAGATACATACCATTTTTACATGTAGAACAATTCATTAGCTTAAAGATGTCCACAGTTCCAAAATTTTACCTATCAATTCAAGGCAATTCCAAACAAATTTCCAACAGTATTTTTCATGAAACTTTACAGTTGATTCTAAGTGCGTGCATACTCAGTCGTCTGACTCTTTGCCACCCCACGGACTATAGTCCACCAGGCTCCTCTGTCCATGGGGATTCTCCAGGCAAGAATACTGGAGTGGGTTGCCATGCCCTCCTCCAGGGGATATGCCCAACCCAGGGATCAAACCCACATCTCTTGTGTCTCCTGCACTGGCAGGCAGATTCTTTACCAACAGTGCCACCGGGAAGCCCCAAGTTGATTCTAAAGTTCATATAAAAATTGACACCAAAAATATCCAAGACAATTAAGAAGAAGAATAAATAGGAAGTATTTATCTTACAGATATCAAGACTTAGAAAACTATAGTAATTAAAATGATGTGATACTTGCATAGAGAGAGACAAACAGATCAGTTGGAGAAAAGAGAGACCCAGACACAAATCTGAGAATACAATGGATACCTGAACAATACATGGGTTAGAGATGCCAACAGTTCTTGCCATCAGAAATCCATGTATAATTTACAGTTGACCTTTCATATACACACAGTTCCTTCATATCCCTGGTTCCACATTCATAGATTCAGCCACTAATAGTGTGGTACTGTAGTATTTACTGTTGGAAAAAAATCCACATGTAAAAAGTAGACCCATGCAGTTCAAACCCATGTTGTTCAAGGATCAACCATATAATGAGCTTCATATGTGACAGAACTGGCATTGTAGATCATGAGACGAAAGGATGGACTAGTCAATAAATGGTATAGAAATAATTGCTTCTTAATACTGAAACAAATGAAATCAATTTCCTATATTTCATCATATATGAAATAAATTCAAGGCTTTAAAAAAAACTTTTAAAATTTAAACAAAATTCAGAATAACATATTAATGATATGGGGGTAGGAAAGGATTTTTTAAATAAGGCACAAAATCATAAAAAATAAGAGCTTCCAATTTTCTATGCTATAAAACAATGCAATCAGCAAAGTTAATAGGTAAGTAACAGACTTGGAGAAGGTATTTGCAACAAATATACAATAGATAAATACAGACTCCATAAAGGGCTACATTTATTAAACAATCCAAATTAACAATGGACAAAATACTGTTGGACAATGCACAAAAAAGAAAACCTGAATGGCCAGTAAAAATGAAAACACGCTTTTATCCTCACTAATAATCAGGGAAATGCAAATTAAATTAGCACAGAGATACTATTGCATCAGATTACCACAAATAAAAACATCTGCTAATGCCAAATGCCAGCAAGAATGTGAGGAAACAGGTAATTGTTTGGGCTACTTGTGGGAATATGTGTTTGCATATCCACTTTCGAGAGTAATTTGGTTGTACCTAGGAAATATGGGCTGCCGTCTATGGGGTTGCACAGGGTCGGACACAACTGAAGTGACTTAGCAGCAGCAGCAGCAGCAGGAAATATGAAAATAAGAATATACCCTGAGCCTAAAATTCAACTCCAAGTTTCCTTTAAAAAGTACAAAAAAACATATTCAAGAATATTCTTCACAATATTGTAATGGCTAAAATTATTAACACAAATATTCATTTTTTCCTAGGCCAAAAAGTTACCAAGCTTTCAATATATAAGAATCTTCCATCCTTTTATTAATCTAGCCAGTGCAACATCAAAGCAAAGATTTGAGAAAAACAATTTCAGTTGCAGGACTTTTATTCATAGCAAGTAAGCTACAAAGAAAACGCAAAAAACCCACAGGAGAAGCAAGATAAATCAACAATGAGTGAACAAGGTACAAGAATCAACAAGGATAGGTCTGAAGAAACAAATGTGAAGTGGTGGAGGTTGTAGGGAAGCAAGTAGCAAAATGTTATGCCATTTGTGCAAAATATAAAATATACAAAATACTATCACATATTGTTTACAGATACCTTCTTATGTAGTAGGATAAAAACATAAACATGGAGGACACAACACCTTTAGGACAGTGGATGCCTCTGGGGCTCAAGAGAAACGGGATTGGGCACAAAAGGAATTTTTGCATGTATACTGTTTTATTTCTTAGAAAACAAACTGTAATGAAAATAAATAAATGATGGCTTATCCATATGCCAGTTCAGAATGTAAATGTTAAAATGAATGAGACTGATCTATGTATGCAGATACAGAAATATCTCCAAAATATATTAAATTTAAAAGCTCTCTGAAACTATTACGTACTGTACAATCACTTCTGTGTAAATATGAGAAAATGTAAATGTATATATATGCTGGTATAAACATATATTAATAAAATTTCTTCAAGTACCCACAACAATGTATAGTAGTTGCCTCTGGGGAGAGGGACTATTGGGCTGGGGTTGGTGGGAGCATTAGCTATATTGTTTTAATTATTCACCAAGTGCAAATTATATATTGTTCATTAAAGTTAGTTCTTGAAAAATTCATGAACTTAAACACCTGACACCTTGTGTGATCCTTAGGTTAGTACTCTTTGTGTATTGAAGATTGTGTAACATTTATTGAATTTTCTTTTAATAAAACTTTCTGCTGAGCCTTAGTGATGAGCATGCTGGCAATTAGAGGGGAGGTGTCACTTTGGTGAGCTGTCCAGCTGAAATAATTTTTTCATTTCCCTCAAGGCCAAGAGCTACATCTGAGACATCACTGGGTCTCTGAATACAGACTTTTGCCTGTGTTAGTAAATTATATTAATACATCGATTCCTTCATCCTCTCATTTGTTTACGTATGTGATGAATGTTATTAGAGACCGATTATATTTCACTGCAAACATAAAGCTTTTCAAGCACTTTGTCCTTTAAGTAGATTTCTCTGGGATGGCCAGAGATTTAGGACTGCTGTTGTTTCTATGGGAAATGTGAGTTGACATCAGATAACTAAGTCACGTGAACTTCAGCGTTATGATCCACTTATATGTTTGCAAATACTTAGAAAAGTTATTTTCTTCCACAAATTGCTTTTGGCAAACTTGAATGATGATGAAGGGACAAAATGGTCTTAGTGATAATGAGAGTGATATTACCATTGTCTGAAGCCATTGCCTCCTTTGCTTTTCCAGTAACCATCATTCTTTCCTAAATCAACATAACTGCCTCCTTACTGGACTTCCTGTCTTGAGTCTCCTCCTTTGCCTCTAGTTTATTTGCATATCCACTCAAAGTATATAGTTTTCTAAAACACAAGCATAGCTATGTCACCTCCCTATTAGAAACCCTTCTCATTGACCTCAGGATAAGCCTCACACTCTNGGACTTCCTGTCTTGAGTCTCCTCCTTTGCCTCTAGTTTATTTGCATATCCACTCAAAGTATATAGTTTTCTAAAACACAAGCATAGCTATGTCACCTCCCTATTAGAAACCCTTCTCATTGACCTCAGGATAAGCCTCACACTCTTCAGGCTGGTGTACAGGGCCTTCCATCTCCTTTGTCTGCCTACATCTCCAGGCTTCTCTCCTGTCACTCTTTACTCTTACATCTGGCTGAAACTCTTCCCACCCACTTATCGGCTGGAAAGGTTTCTATTCATCCTTCAAAATCCAGTGTGTTGTAAAGATTAATGAAATCAGAGAAATAAAATAAAAATGCTTTGGAAAAATTCACAAAGGAGGGGCCAGGTATGGTTTGCAAACTTCATAAGCAGATGGGGACAGTGGTGGTGTGGGATAACAGAAGCAACGGTAAAATCTCTACAAGTGCTCTGTTTTGTATGACACTTCACAAAGTCAACAAAGAAATGAGAGCAGCCTCCCTAAGTGTTATACACAGAAGTTTTACTACCCCACCCAATTCTTTGCTATATATCCTGGAAAGCATATAAACCTGCATTGAAAAATCTTACGAGGAGGTCAGCTGCAATCAATCCACCAAGGATGAAAACATGACAAGGTAAATGGTTTTAAAAACTACTCCTGACAGCTTGTGTAAGAGGACTTTTGATCATAAAAACTGAAATCTAACTATTGTACTTTTAATTAGAATGTAGAATTCACTTAAAGTTGACTGAAGGCTTTGGGGAAAGGGATTTATACTGTCTTGGAATGTGAAGTCAAGTGGGCCTTAGAAAGCATCACTACAAACAAAGCTAGTGGAGGTGATGGAATTCCAGTTGAGCTCTTTCAAATCCTGAAAGATGATGCTGTGAAAGTGCTGCACTCAATATGCCAGCAAATTTGGAAAACTCAGCAGTGGCCACAGGACNGTTTAAGCATACTGAAGCTTAGAAGCATTACAGCCTCCAAAAAAGGTAGCAGTTATCCATTGTAGGCAAAACCAAAAGGAGGATGCAAAGGCAGTAAAAGGAAACAACCAGGTAGACACAACTGCCAAAAGGGTAGCCCTGGAACCAGTAACTTGGCAACTACCTCTCATAAAGCCAGATCCATCCAATGATTCTTCAAACTACACAAAGAAAAACTACAAAATGGGGCTTCAAAAGAAATCCAGGAGGTTATGGGTGACAATGAACATGAGTAATAATTCTTTCCCTAAACTTCAGCTTGTGAAGATATCAGGAAGGCTCATGAAGGTACCCACCACAGGGCAGAAACCATGTAAATGGTTAGTTGAGGTCATGATACTCCCTGGCATGGAAATTGTAATCAGTCAGAAAATGGAGACATGCCCCATCTGTACAATGAACAACCCCAACAACAGACCNATATCAGGAAGGCTCATGAAGGTACCCACCACAGGGCAGAAACCATGTAAATGGTTAGTTGAGGTCATGATACTCCCTGGCATGGAAATTGTAATCAGTCAGAAAATGGAGACATGCCCCATCTGTACAATGAACAACCCCAACAACAGACCCTTCAGAGGCCCTCAGATAGAACCTATTCAGACCAGGAGGACATATCTTGGAGAAGACTGGCAGACTGATTTCACTGTTGTGACAAGATATGAGAAAATTTCTCTTTGATTCTAAGAGACACATTTTCTGGGTGCATAGAAGCATTTCCTGCTAGAATAGAAATGGAATCTGAAGTGCTTCAGTTCAGTTCAGTCACTCAGTCATGTCCGACTCACTCCGACCCCATGAAGCACAGCACTTCAGGCTTCCCTGTCCATCATCAACTCCTAGAGTCCACCCAAACCCATTTCCATTGAGTCGGTGATGCCATCCAACCATCTCATCCTCTGTCATCCTCTTCTCCTGCCCTCAATCTTTCNCCACTATGGAGAACAATACAGAGGTTCCTTCAAAAACTAAAAATACAGTTACCAAAGGATCCAGCTACTAGATTTATATCCCCAAAAGATGAACACACTAACTCAAAATTATACATTTTGAACATATAAGTGGAAAAACAGTGACCCAATGTTCACAGCAACACTGTTTACAATAACCAAGACATCAAAGCCACCTAAGTGTCCACCAACAGATGAATGGATAAGATTCCATACACAGTGGAATATTGTTCAGCCATAAAAAAGAACAAAATACTCCATTTGCACCACAGGTATGGGCNATGTTCACAGCAACACTGTTTACAATAACCAAGACATCAAAGCCACCTAAGTGTCCACCAACAGATGAATGGATAAGATTCCATACACAGTGGAATATTGTTCAGCCATAAAAAAGAACAAAATACTCCATTTGCACCACAGGTATGGGCCTAGAGATTATTATACTAAGTGGAGTCAATTGAGAAACAAAATACCATATATTATTTACCTGTGGAATCTAAAAAAAGACAAATCAAATTATTTACAAACAGAAACAGAGCCATAGATATAGAAAACAAACTTATGGTTACCAAAGGGGAAAAGGGGAGGAATAAATTAGGAGCATGAAATTAACAGATACAAACTACTATTTATTTTTATTTACTCATTTATTTTTGAGGCTAATTACTTTACAATATTGTATTGGTTTTGCCATACACTGACATGAATCTACCATGGGTGTACATGTGTTCCNTTCTCTTGATTCTGTGCTTTTCAGTTTCTCCATGTGGCTACTTGTCCAAGGCCCTGCTTCGGCCACCTCTGGGAAATCAGAGCCAGGTCTAGCAAGCCTGTATCCTAGCTACCTTGGAAAAAGAAAAGGACCTTGATGAGAGATGAGCTAGAAATAGCAGAAGTGTTCAGTGAGGGAGAAGGCAGACGCAAGCAAAGGCCACAGCTGCTTTTGTATCTCAGCTGGAGAATGTTTGTTGGAAAAGCTAGAGTCTGAGCTCAGTCTTTAGAGTGAGATGCAGAAAGGGAGAAGTTGATTAAAGAAAGGATACACTGTGTTGCGTTCCTGCTTCCAGGTATGACATATTGTGGGAAATTGTTTCATGAATATCAGGTCATCCAACCTCCGTAATAATCTTGAGGGTGATAATTACTAGCCCACATAGCCTATGGGAGAACTGGAGTCCAAAGAGAGTAAGTGATGGAGCCAGGATGTATCTCAAGGGTACCTTGTATGTCTCTTATGGCTGGTGCTTGGCCACGTTGCCTCGACACTCTGATCAGCCCTGCCCAGGCAGACATTAGCCCTAATATCCAGCAGCGCTTCCCTGGTGGCTCAGATGCTAAAGAGTCCACCTGCAATGCAGGAGACCTGGGTTCAGTCCCTTCACTGGAAAGGTCTCTTGGAGAAGGGCATGGCAACCTACTCCACTATTCTTGCCTGGAAAATCCCATGGACAGAGGAGCCTGGTGGGCTACAGGGCAAGGGGTCGCAGAGTTGGACACAACTCAGCATAGTGTTCTGTCTGTCTGCCAGCAGGGGAACTGTGGGTGTGGCTGCTCCACAGGCCATTAATGAAACCATCAGTTGATCAACCTCCATAATATGAATCAGTCAAGAGTTTCAAATTTGGAGTTCGACAGCTTGGGTTTGAAACTGGGCTTTACACGTGGGCTAGTGTGGTGTGTTTGAGCCTTTTAGACTCTTGTGACCACTTGGTCTTTATATGCCTCAGTGTATTCATTTGTGAAAGGGGGATTAGGTTGTGGCAAGGATTAAGTGATTTAATAAACATGAAGTGCTCAGCACAGAACCTGGCACATAGTAGGAGGTCTATAAAGGTTAGCTGTGATTTACTGAGCACCTACCACATGCTGGGTCTGGGGCTAGGGTTTGGAGATAAGCAATGCAAGGCCCTGGTCCTTGCTCTATTTGGTCTGGTGCAGGGGGAAACAACAAATATTAATCACACAAGTCAATAGGAAAAGCTTTATGGGAAGCTGTGACCTGAAAGATAGAGGGGTATGTGCTAAAGAGGGTTTGGGGCTCCAGGCTGAAAGAAAAGCACCTTCCTGAGTTTAAAATATATTATCAGATCATCTGGGTTTTTGAGACCCTTTTTGTTAGACTCCTCTGAGCCTGTGGGCTGGTTTCCATTACTCCAAAGACAGAATCACATGCTGAAAGCTGATCTTTGGACCACAGCCTTCACAAAGACCATCAATGGTTCTACCAAACAAAGATTCTTCTGGGGAAGTAACAAAATATGATTAGTACTGGGTCCAAGGCGAGTGAATGATTAAAAAGGTAAGTTTGGATTAAGACCAAACTGGGCCTGGGTCTTCAACTTTTGGTGGGTTTCAGGTCACCTCTGGATACTTTTCAGTGTATTCCAGGGCTGGACACGGGGAAATCCTGAGTTGGTGACTTTAGGTGGGGTCTGGTAATCTCTATTCTCTCATGCTTAGCAAGGAGTGAAAACAAAACCATAATGCTCTCATTTTGGATGCTGGTTCCACCACCTGCCATCTGGGTGACTTTTAACTTCTCTGAAACTAAATATCTTCAATGAGGATAATAAAATCTACCCATAGGGTTGTCATAAAGATGAGATGATATTAATACACATAGGAAAGGAAAGGAAATACACTCAGTCGTGTCCGACTCTGCGACCCCATAGACTGTAGCCTATCAGGGTCCTTTGTCCATGGGATTTTCCAGGCAAGAGTGCTGGAGTGGATTGCCATTTCCTTCTCCAGGGGATCTTCCCGACCCAGGAATCGAACCCAGGTCTCCTGCATTGCAGGTAGATGCTTTACCGTTTGAGCCACCAGGGAAGCCCTATTAATACACATAAACATTTATTAACACAGACCTTGGCATGTGGTAAGCATTCCAAATATGGAAGTTGTTTTTACTAATATTTTTGTCCAACAATGAAATATTCTATTCAAGTTTGGCAGTAGGCATGATTTATTATGGGAATCCTGACCCATTGCAGGCTGCCAATGAGATGGATCGGAGATCCTTTTTGGGGGGTAATTTTATTTATTTCTTTAGGGCTGTGCTGGGTCTTTTTTGTGGTGCACAGCCTTCTCACTGTGGTGGTTTTCTTGTGGAGAGCACGGGCTCCAGGGCCTGCAGGATTCAGTAGTTGTGGTCCGTGGGCTTAGTCGCTCTGTGGCATGTGGTCTTCCTGGATCAGGGATCAAACCTGTATCTTCTGCACTGGCAGGCTGGCAGATTCTTTGCCACTGAGCCATCAGAGAAGCCCCAAAGATCTTTTCTTTTCTTTTTTTTGGTTGTACCAGGTCTTAGTTGCAGATGTAGGATTTAGTTCCCTGACCCAGGGATCCAACCCAAGTCCCCTGCATAGGGAGTATGGCGTCCTAACCACTGGGCCACCAGGGAAGTTCCCAGATATCTTTTTATATTACATGCTTGTTCTTCCCTTCTCCATTTCTCTTTTTTAAACTCCTGCTGGGAGTGATGGTAACAGCACTTTGGCCTTCGGGGAAAGTCAGGCAAGAGTGAATTGATTCCTTCTGCAAAGATTTTTTGAGGCCTACCAACAGCTAGTGACTTATTATCTAAGTGCAGGGGTGGGGGCAGTGAAGGAAGTGTACGGGAGGGGCAACCATCATTTCTTATAGTGACCAGTGGTGAAAAGAAAATAAAACAAGTAAAGGGGTATAAAGGAAAGGGAGAGGAGCAGAGTCTGAATAGATTATCATTCTTTCTTCAAATTAGTCATTTTGAGCTGCTTTATACCCAGTCCAAAGATGTTGTTATTGATTATGATCTTCCTTCTCTTGAAATAGCTTTCAAAGACCAGAGCACATACTTTTGAATACTCTTTATAGTGGCCAATATTTATCCATTAAGGGGAAAATATCCTTAAGGAAAAAATTTTTAATTTAAGTTTAATTGATTTACAATGTGGTGTTAATTTTTGCTGTACAGCAAAGTGATTCAGCCATATAGATATATATATATATACACACATATATTTCCTTTTTATATTTTTTCATTATGATTTATCCCAGGACACTGAGTATAGTTCCCTGTGCCATATGGTAGGACCTTGTTGTCCGTCCATTCTATATGTAATAGTTTGCATTACTAGCCCCAAACTGCCAGTCTATCCCCCTTGCCACCTCCTCTGCCCCTTGAACACCATGTCTGCTCTCTATGTCTGTGAGTCTATTTCTGCTTCAAATGTGTGTGTCTACATGTGTGCTCAGTTGTGTCCAATTTTTTGAGACCTTGTGGACTGTAGTTGGCTAGGCTCCTCTGTCCATGGGATTTTCCAGGCAAGAATACTGAAGTGGGTTGCCATTTCCTTCTCCAGGGGATCTTCCCAACCCAGGGATCGAACACAGGTCTCCTGGATCTCCTGCATTGGCAGTTGGATTCTTCACCACTGCTCCACCTGGGAAGCCCTCCTGCTTCATGCTGCTGCTAAGTCACTTCAGTCGTGTCCGACTCTGTGCCATCCCATAGGCGGCAGCCCACCAGGCTCCCCCGTCCCTGGGATTCTCCAAGCAAGAACACTGGAGTGGGTCGCCATTTCCTCCTCCAATGCATGAAAGTGAAAAGTGAAAGTGAAGTTGCCCAGTCCTGTTTCATAGATAGGTTCATTTGTCATATTTTAGACTGCTCATATAAGTAATATCATGGTATTTTTCCTTTCTCTTTCTGACTTACTGAATACTTAGTATGATAGTCTCTGGTTACATCCATGTTCCTGCAAACAGCTCTGTTTTGTTTGTTTAATCCCTGGGTTGGGAAGATCCCTTGGAGAAGGAAATAGCGCCCCACTCCAGTACTCTTGCCTGGAAAATCCCATGGATGGAGGAGCCTGGAAGGCTGCAGTCCATGGAGTCGCTGAGGGTCAGACACAACTGAGCAACTTCCCTTTCACTTTTCACTTTCATGCATTGGAGAAGGAAATGGCAACCCACTCCAGTGTTCTTGCCTGGAGAATCCCAGGGACAGGGGAGCCTGGTGGGCTGCCGTCTATGGCGTCTCACAGAGTCGGACACGACTGAAGCGACTTAGCAGCATTTATCCATTCATCTGTTGATGGACATTTAGTTTTTTCCATGTCTTGGTTATTGTGAACAGTGCTGCTGTAAAGACAGGGGTGCGTGTATCTTTTCAAATTATAGTTTTTTCTGGGTATCTGCCTAGGGGTAAAATTGCTGGATACCATTTATATTTAGTTTTCTGAGGAACTGCCATACTCATTTTCATAGTGGCTGCACAAATTTAATTCTCTTCAGCATTTTAGGAAGGTTACATTTTCTTCACACCCTCTCCACATTTGTTATTTGTAGTTATTTATTTTTGGCTGTGATGGGTCTTCATTGCTGCAGGTGGGCTTTCTCTAGTTGCAGAGCATGGGCTTAGTTGTCCCTTGCCAGGTGGAATCTTCCCAGACAAGGGATGGAACTCATGTACCCTGCTTTGGCAGTCAGATTCCTGACCACCAGGAAAGTCCTGTTATTTGTAGACTTAAAAAAAAGTGTATATATATATATATATACACACACACACACATATATATATTTATATACTTTAAAATATTTATTTTCCTGTGCCAGGTCTTAGTTGTGGCATGTGGGTTCTAGTTGCTGACCAGGGATCAAACTGGGGCACTCTGATTGGGAGCTCAGAGTCTTAACCACTAGACCACTAGGGATGATGGCCATTCCGACCGATTTGAGGTGGTACCTTATTGTAGTTTTGATTTGTATTTCTATAATAATTAGCAATGTTGAGCATCTTTTCATGTGCATATGCTGCTGCTGCTGCTGCTAAGTCACTTCAGTCGTGTCCGACTCTGTGTGACCCCACAGATGGCAGCCCACCAGGCTCCCCCATCCCTGGGATCCTCCAGGCAAGAACACTGGAGTGGGTTGCCATTTCCTTCTCCAATGCATGAAAGTGAAACGTCAAAGTGAAGTCGCTCAGTCATGTCCGACTCTTCGCGACCCCATGGACTGCAGCCTACCAGGCTCCTCTGTCCATGGGATTTTCCAGGCAAGAATACTGGAATGGGGTGCCATGTCCATATAGTCCAATGTATTGTTTCTTTGGAGAAATGTCTATTTAGGTCTTCTGCCCATTTTTTGATCCTGTTGTTTTTTGTTATTGTTGGGTTGTGTGAGTTGTTTGTATATTTTATAAATTAAGCCCTTATCAGCTGCATTATTTGCAAATATTTCTCCCATTATATAGGCTGTTTTTTCAGTTTGCTTTCTTTTCAGTTTTGCTTATGCTTTCCTTGGCTGTGCAAAAGTTTATAACTTTGACTGGATACCATTTGTTTATTTTTGTTTTTATTTCTATTGCCTTGGGTGACTAACCTAAGAAATATTGGTGTGATTTATGTCAGAGAATGGTTTGCCTATGTTCTCTTCTAAGAGATTTATGATGTCTTATATTTAAGTCTTTCGGCCATTTTGAGTTTTCTGTCTGTGCGCATGGTGATTTGCATACAACTGTCTAGCTTTCCCAGCACCACTTGCTGAGGAGACTATCTTTTCCCCATTTTATATTCTTGCTCCTTTGTCAAAGATTAATTGGCCATAGGTGTGTGGGTTTATTTCTGGGCTCCCTATTCTGTTCTGTTGGTCTATATGTCTGTTTTTGTGCCAAAACCATGCTGTTTATTTTTAATTTATTTGGCTGTGACAGGTCATAGTTGTGGCATGTGGGATATTTTAGTTGTGAGAGTGCAGAATCTTTAGCTGCAGTATGTGGGATCTAGTTCCCTGAGCATGGATCCAAACCTGGGCCCCCTTCCTTGGGATCATGAAATCTTAGTCACTGGACCATCCGGGAAGTCCCACGCTGTTTTGATTACTGTAGCTTTGTAGTATTGTCTGAAGTTCAAGAAGATTATGTCTCCTGCTTTGTTCTTTTTCTTCAGAATTACTTTGGCAATTCTAGGTCTTTTATAGTTCCCTTAATTGTATAAATTGTAGGATAATTTATTCTAGTTCTGTGAAAAATGTCATGTGTAATTTGATAGCAATCACTTTAAACCTATGTATTGCTTTGGGCAGTATGGACATTTTAAACATAGTAAATCTTCTAATCCAAAAGTATGTGATATCTTTCCATTTCTTTGAATTATCTTTAATTTCCTTTATTCATGTTTTTTGATTCTTAGCATATAAGTCTCACCTCCTTGGTCAAGTTTGTTCCTTATGGAAAATTTTAATCATGCAGAAAAATAGAAGAAAAATTACAATGCCTTCTATTTCTAACATTCAAATGTAAAATATTAATACTTTAGAGTATTTAATCCCAGTAGTTTTTATGCATTTAAATAATATTGTAATACTTTATATCCAAAGACTTATAAACACTTTTCATGTTAATGCAAATCTTTAACAATACAAGTTTGGTGTTTTTTTTAATGGTGATGACATTCTTTTATTTTTGAGTGGTGAATTTTCAAAACTTTCTTAGAATTTCTCAGTGGTATACTGTTCTTCCTATGTCTGAGACCCAAGAACAAGGTAAACTCTTCATTCCAAATTCAAATATCATTTTTTCCGGCAGCAATCTGAACACAACTTTTAAAGTTGTATAATATACCATGGAGTGGCCATATTATAATTAATTTACCAAACCTTGTTAGTGAAATTTAGGTTGTTCCTTTTCTCTCTCCTTTAATAAGGTGAAAGTGAAAGTTACTCAGTCGTGTCCGACTCTTTTAGACCCAATGGACTATACAATCCTTGGAATTCTCTAGGCCAGAATCCTAGAGTGGGTAGCCATTCCTTTCTCCAGGGGATCTTCCCAACCCAGGTCTCCTGCACTGCAGGTGGATTCTTTACCAACTGAGCCATGGTGCATAGTGATAAAATCCTTTGTATATAAAGTTAAAAATAAACACCTAGAAATTGAAAAATTAAGGACCTTGTTTATATTATCAAGTTGCTATTCAAAAAGAAAATATCAAATTGCAGAGGCTTGAGTGCCTAAAGGAAAGCTCATCTCACTCACCTTCACTCACATTTTGATATCACCATTTCTTTCATCTTTACAGGTTCTCTGGGAAAGGGCGTGGTCTCTCATTTTTGTTTTAATTGGAATTCTGGTTCCATCTTTTACAAGCCACGACATGACCTTGGGGAAGCTAGTTTACAGTTCCAAGCTTTGGAGTCTGGGACTTACTGGTGGTCCAGTGATTAAGACCCTGCCTTTCCACTGAAGGGGGCACAGGTTCAGTTCCTGGTAGGGGATGTTGCACATGCTGCGATGTGTGACCGTCCCCCCGCCACCGCCAAAAATATATAAACAAATAAGTTTTGGAGTCTGTTAGGCCAGGCTTGCGGTGTGGGCTTAGCTATCACCAACTGTGTGATCAGGGGCAGATCACTTTCCTTAGTCTGTTTTCTCATTTGTATGATGAATAAGAGTTACTGTGAGAACAAAATGATTTCTTATTTGCAAAGCATCCAGCAAGTAACAGTTATTGTCATCACAAGTCCAGTATGACTAAAAGACGTGATTATTATGGCCTTCCTTTATACTTGTGGCTTTAAGATGCCAGTCTCCCTAATCACCCACCCTGCAAATTTGCAATGTCAGGATTTGAATTTGGAGGTTCACGCCCAGCAGGTTCTCCTCAGCTTTCAGAAGTGTGATCTCCCTGAGAGCTGAGCTTGGAGAGCCTAAAACCAGGAGGTAGACAAGTTAGAAATCAACTGTAACTCAAGCATGGGAAGCTCGATTCTAGTGCCCTGTCAGGTAGAAAGAGGGCAGAAGTCGAGTGGTCTCCCAGGGCCTCACCACTGTTTGGAAAGACAGAGACAGGCAGCCCAGCTACAGCCCAACCTTCTCCAGAGATTCCTGACAGTTGCCAGCAGAAGCGAAAATGAAGGAGACTAGAGAGAAATTCCTCTTCCATATTCATACAGGATGAAGACAGAGGTGTTGATTTCCTCTTAAGTACCTGTGTCACTTCAACTGTAATTACCTTTCTGCAAATTCAAGTACAGACTGGGGTGGGTGGGGAAGGGAAGGATGTGAATCTATAATGGGATTCTAAAAAGGAAAACAAAAGCCACAGCAGCTCATCAAACTTATAACCAAATGCCAACTGCAGTCACTTTCTGGGACAATTATTGGGACGTAGAACTGATGGTGAACTGGATTTGTTTGACCAGATGTGGGTTCTCATAAAGGAAATTTACACATCAGGACCCACGAAATGGAGGCTGCCCCAGTGGCCCAGCCCAAGTCACAAATCTAAACCTAAGTCAAGCTTTATCTTTTAAAAACAGCCTATCTCTAGAGTAAGAAAACAAGATAAAATGGGATTTCAAATAAGATACAATTTGGAATCAAAACAGGTCCAGGTGACTGTAGGACCAATCTCCAACAATCATAGGTTTCTACTTTGTGACTCAGCCTTGTAATAATGCAGAGGACGCAGGTTTCATCCCTGGTTGGAGAGCTAGGATCCCATATGCCACAAGACAACTAAGCCCGTGTGTGGCAACTACTGAGCTTGATAGCTCTGGAGGCTGCGCACCCACCAAAGCTCGCATTCCACAACAAAAGGTCCCATACTACACAAGGGAGATCCCGAGTGTCACAACTAAGGCCCGATGCAGCCAAATAAATAATATTCTAAAAATAAGTTACAAAGGTAAGGGGAGTTCCCTGGTAGTCCAGTGGTTAGGGCCCTCCACTTTCACTGCCATGGCCGCAGCATAAGTCCCTGGTCAGGGAACTAAGATTCTGCAAGCTGAGCCACTAAAAAAAACAAAAAAACAAGGGCACATAAAGATCACACCCAATGGAGAAATGACCCTTGAATCCCCTGGCCCACCCGAATCACAATTATGTACGCCATAATCTGCAATGAATAGTATTGAAGATGTTTCACCCTATGAGATTCCAGAGTTATCTGAAGTTCCCCAGAATCTGTGGGCAACTTTATAATCAGACATTTAGCAAAATCAAGAGTCTAAATTGATTGGATATCCGTTAATACCAAAGGCTACACAAGGAATCATCCCCATTGTTGAATCTTAAATTTTACAAAGATTACTGTTGCTTGCACCAGGCCTTGTAATACTCCCATCCTCCCAACTAAAACACCAAGTGGACAAGGATGGCAATTTGTCCAAGGCCTAAGGTTGATAAATAAAATTGCGATTCCTCATTTTCCAGTTCTACCCGATCCAAAGACCTATTATCACAGGTCCCACCAGCTGTTAAATGGATCACAGTGGTAGGCTTAAGCTCAGCTCTCTTTAGCATCCCTGTGGACCTGCATCACCAACATTTATTTGTCTTTCATGGAACACTCAGCTATACACTTGGACCACAATGCCTCAAGGATTTACTGAGTCTTCCACGTATTTTCCCCAACCCCTCTAGCAAGATCTGAGCCCCCTACAGTCCCCTCAATTTTACAATATGTGGGTGATGTGTTGTTATGTTCTTCCGCACAGGAAGTCTCTAAATTAGACTCAATATATTTACTCTAACAGTTTCCAAACAAAGGTCACAAGTCCTCAAAGAAAAGAACTCGAGTTTTGCAATCCGTATATTTGCTATTTAGGACATGATTTAAAGTGCTAGGGGATTTTACTTTTCTCTAAACTGCATATAGTGAATACAAAACTTTCCCAAGCCTACTATAAAATTAAAAAAAAAAAAAAAAGGTTTTAGGCCTGGCAGGATATTGCAGGCTTTGGATTCCTAATTTTTCCTCAAAAGCTTCCCTGTTTTATGAACTCACCAAAACCACACCAGAACCATCCTCAGGGGAAGACAAACATGAGCAAGCACCTACTGACCTTTTAGACAGCCCTCCAAAATCCCCAGCACCGGGGCTACCCAACTATGACATGTCTTTGGAGTCCTCCATGAAGGAATAATCAGGCTTTAGGAATTTTTTTTTTTTTTTTTTAATTTTTGGCTGTGCAGGGTCTTCCTTGCAGCTCTCCAGCTTCTCTCTTTGCAGCTCACAGGCTCTAGAGCTTGCGGGCTCTGTAGTTGCTGCGNTATGACACGTCTTCGGTGTCCTCCATGAAGGAATAATCAGGCTTTAGGAATTTTTTTTTTTTTTGGCTGTGCAGGGTCTTCCTTGCAGCTCTCCAGCTTCTCTCTTTGCAGCTCACAGGCTCTAGAGCTCGCGGGCTCTGTAGTTGCTGCGCAAAGGCTTCTCTAGCTGTGGCACCGGGGCTTGGTTGTCCCACCCAGCATGTGGCATCTTAGCGGCCCAATCAGGGATCATACCCATGTCCCGTGCATTGGAAGGCTGAAGGCTGATTCTCAACTCCTGGACTACGAGGGAAGTCCCAGGCTTTAGGAGAGGAAGAACGAGACCTGCCAAATATGACAGCAGGCCGCTGAACGTGGGAACCAGGGCTCACCCAAATCAGCTTAGGGCAGTCACAGCTGCAACTCAGTTAATAATAGCCTCAACAGGTCTGAACTGACGCTTATCCCAAACATCTCACGCTGTTGTTCTAAGATCAGCATCTTCTCTCAAGTAGACCCACTGCTTATAGATTCTGCTTTTGTCTTCATCTAACATCTTAAATGCTGCCTGGCTTGGCTTCCCTTATCACGTGCAGAAGAACATGGCTGCGAGACAGTCACTTTTCAATCAGGTACCCCATATCCAGATCTAAAGGACATAGGCCCACATAACCCAGATTTAATTCTCTGTGTGGATGGGTCTCATACTGAAAATAAACAGTGAAAATATCAAGCTGGTGATGAGGTCATTACTCAATATGAGTTCATTGAATGCAGACCTTTCCTGCAGGTAATTCAGCACAACAGGCAGAATTATTTGCCTTGACCAGAAGACCATGCATCGTAACTCAAGAAAAAGCAGTTAACATTTACTGATAGCCTCCATGTCCTTGGCATGGTAGATAGTTTTCCAGCTTCAAGCAACTCCTATTTAAAAAGAAGGAATAAGTGGAAGTTCTTCTCTCCAGCATTCTCCTCACTTCTAATACACACTATCATTAAAATCACTCTTAAAGAACTGAGCCTGAAATACCAGAGAAAGGCATGGGAAGATTTTCATGCCACAGTCACTGCATCCACACTTCCCCTACTAAGGACACCAATACTAGAAATCATATTAAAAACAAATTATTTAGGGGACTTCCCTGGTGAGCCAGTGGCTAAGACTCTGAGCTCCCAATGCAAGGGGCCAGGGTTCAATCCCTGGTCACAGAACTAGATCCCACATTTGCTGTTGTTCAGTTGCTCATCTGTGTCTGACTCTCCTTCACTCCTGGAGCATACCAGGCTTCTCTGTCCTTCATTATCTCCCAGAGTTTACTTAAACTCGGGTCCATTGAGTCGATGATGCTATCCAACCATCTCATCCTCTGTCATCCCCTTCTCCTCTTGCCCTCAATCTTCCCCAGCATCAGGGTTTTTTCTAATGAATAGGCTCTTCGCATTAGGTGGCCAAAGTATTGGTGCTTCAGCATCAGTCCTTCCAATAAATATTCAGGACTGATTTCCTTTAGGATTGACTGGTTGGATCTCCTTGCAATCCAAGGGACTCNGGTTTTTTCTAATGAATAGGCTCTTCGCATTAGGTGGCCAAAGTATTGGTGCTTCAGCATCAGTCCTTCCAATAAATATTCAGGACTGATTTCCTTTAGGATTGACCGGTTGGATCTCCTTGCAATCCAAGGGACTCTCAAGAGTCTTCTCCAGCACCACAGCTCAAAAGCATCAGTTCAGTGCTCAGTCTTCTTTATGGTCCAACTCTCACATTTGTACATGACTACTGGAAAAACCATAGCTTTGACTATACAGACGTTTGTGGACAAAGTAATGTCTCTGCTTTTTAATATGCTATCTAGGTTCATCATAGCTTTTCTTCCATGGAGCAAGTATCTTTTAATTTCATGGCTGCAGTCACCATCTGCAGTGATTTGGGAGCCCAAGAAAATAAAGTCTGACACTGTTTCCATTGTTTCCCCATCTATTTGCCATGGGACCAGATGCCATGATCTTAGTTTTTTGAATGTTGAATTTTAAGCCAGCTTTTTCACTCTCCTCTCACTTTCATCAAGAGGCTCTTTATTTTCTCTTCACTTTCAGCCATTAGGGTGGTGTCATCTGCCTATCTGAGGTTTTTGATATTTCTCCTGGCAGTCTTTGATTCCAGCTTGTGAGTCATCCAGCCTGGCATTTCGCATGCATGTAAGTTAAGCATGATGACAATATAGAGCCTTGACTTACTCCTTTCCCAATTTGGAACCAGTCCATTGTTCCATGTCTGGTTCTAAGTGGTGCTTCCCGACCTGCACATAGGTTTCTCAGGAGGCAGGTAAGGTGGTATAGTATTCCCATCTCAGTTTGTTGTGAACCACACAGTCAAAGTCTTTAGCATATTCAATGAAGCAGAAGTAGATGTTTTTCTGGAACTCTCTTGCTTTTTCTATGACCCAACGGATGTTGGCAATTTGATCTCTGGTTCCTCTGCCTTTTCTAAATCCTACTTGCCTTTCTTTGGGATTGGAATGAAAACTGACTTTTTCCAGTCCTATGGCCACTGCTGAGTTATCCAAATTTGCTGGCATGTTTAGTGCAGCGCTTTAACAGCTTCATCTTTTAGGATTTGATATCGTTCAGCTGGAATCCCATAACCTCTGCTGGTTTTTGTTCATAGAACATGAACAAGGCTTCCTAAGGCCCACTTGACTTCACACTCCAGAATGTCTGGCTCTAGGTGAGTAATCACACCATCGTGGTTATCTGAGTGAATAAAACTTTTTTGTACAGTTCTTTTGCCACCTCTTCTTAATATCTTCTGCTTCTGTTAGTCCATACCATTTCTATCCTTTATTGAGCCCTTCTTTGCATGAGATGTTCCCTTGGTATCTCTAATTTTCTTGAAGAGATCTCTAGTCTTTCCCATTCTATTGTTTTCCTCTATTTCTTTGCACTGATCACTGAGGAAGGCTTTCATATCTCTCCTTGTTATTCTTTGGAACTCTGCATTCAGATGGGTATATCTTTCCTTTTCTCCTTTGCCTTCCACTTCTCTTCTTTTTTTCAGCTATTTGTAAGGCCTCCCCCGATAACCATTTTGCCCTGTTGCATTTCTTTTACCTGATGATGGTTTTGGTCACCACCTCCTGTACAATGTTATGAACTTCTGTCCATAGTTTTCCAGGCACTCTGTCTACCAGGTGCAGTCCCTTGAATCTATTTGTCACTTACACTGTATCATCATAAGGGATTTGATTTAGGTCATACCTGAATGGCCTAGTGGTTTTCCTTGAGTGAAGTGAGTGAGTGAAGTCGCTCAGTCGTGTCCGACTCTTTGCGACCCCATGGGACTGTAGCCTACCAGGCTCCTCTGTCCATGGGATTCTCCAGGTAATACTACTGGAATGGATTGCCATTCCCTTCTCCAGTATACATTAATAATTGCTCAAAGTGGTCAAGGTATCAAGAATTAGGTTTAAGTCTGAATTTTGCGATGAGGAGTTCATGATCTGAGCCACAGTCATCAGCTCCCAGTCTTGTTTTTGCTAACTGTATAGAGCTTCTCCATCTTTGGCTGCAAAGAATATAAACAATCTGATTTCAGTATTTGACTGTCTGGTGATGTCCATGTGTAGATTCCTCTCGTCTTGTTGGAAGAGGGTGCCCTGACCAGTGCACTCTCTTGGCAAAACTCTGTTAGCCTTTGCCCTGCTTCATTTTGTACTCCAAAGCCAAATTTGCCTGTTACCCCAGATATGTCGGGAGAAGGAAATGGCAACCCACTCCAGTGGGATTCTTGCCTGGAGAATCCCCATGGACAGAGGAGCCTGACAGGCTACAGTTCATGGGGTTGCAAGAGTTGGACATGATCTAGTGACTAAGCCACCACCACCACCAGGTATGTTTTGACCTCCTACTTTTGCTTTCCAGTCCCCAGTGGTGAAAAGAACATCTTTTTTTGGTGTAAGTCCTAAAAGGTCCCGTAGGTCTTCATAGAGCCGTTCCACTTCATCTTCTTTGGCATTAGTGGTTTGGACATAGACTTGGATTACTGTGATGGTTACTATGAATGGATTCTTGCCCACAGTAATAGATAAAATGGTCATTTGAATTAAATTTGCTCATTTCCTAACCATTTTAGATCCCACATACCACAACTTTAAAAAAGACCCTATGCGCCACAGCTAAAATCCAGTGCAGGCAAATAAATAAAAATAAATATTTAAAAATGTTTATTTGCTTGCGCAGGGTATTAGTTGTGACACATGGGATCTTCAGCCTTCATGGCAGCACTCAGGATTTTTAGTTGCAGCATGTGTGATCCAGTTCCCTGAGCAAAGATTGGACCCAGGCCCTCTGCATTAGGAGCAGAGAGTCTTAGCCACTGGACCACCTCAAAAGGTTTTATATCAATAAGATCTCCAAGCTCCAGGATATTCAGGGTGGCCATTTGGTTCTCCCACAATCTCTTTTCCATAACTTATGTTCCATGTCACACCATAAGAATAGGAAGAAGTATTTACAAGCTATCAGCACTTTCTCTCACGAGGAAGAAAGTGAGGAGAGTGCCAAATAGTGGCAGACTTTTAAACTTTAAAATTGTCTGAGTGCCTGAACTGCTAAATCAATAGCTGTCCAACAAAAATCCCTGGACTCTGACCAAAATTGTTCTTGATAATAGATAGCCCTTGATTATCTTTTAGATGAGCAAGGAGGTGTCTGTACTGTGGCCAACACCACTTGCTGCACTTGGATTAATAATTTAGGGAAGTTGAGACTCGGCTGTGTAAGATCACTGAGCAAACCATTTTACTTAAGAAGGTGACTCCTTCAACAGGGTTTTTCTTTGATCTATCTGATCTGAGTTGGTTTGTGTCGTGCGGACCTTGGCCTCAAAGTACCCTCCAAATGTTGGGTGGCATCCTGCTTATAATCATTCTAATAATCTCCCTGGTGTGCCGTGTTCTCTCAAAGGTTTTAAATGCATGCATGCAGCCTCTGGGAACCAGATAAATGATCTCCATTTGCCTAGAGCTGATCTCAGGTGGCCTCAGCCTGTGGGGGCTTGATGCAGGATTTTAGTTCCAGACCAGAGACTGAGGTCAGGCCACTGCAGAAAGAGTGTTGAGTCTTAGCCACTAGACCACCAGGGACAAGACCCTGGCTTATCAGCTTTGTAGAAATGAATTTCCACATAGAGATGAAAAGTAGTGAAACTAACAATGTGTTTATCAGGAGGAAAAAAAGTGTAAGTGTGGATAGACACACTGGCAGGCTGAGAGAGACAGTCGCACCCTTGCGGTGATTTGACTCACTCTTAAAGGGTATTTCTTCTGGGTTTTCCCTGGGCCAATCACCTTGCTTTTCCTAGTTCTGAGTATATTTGGCATATCTTAGGATCCTCCCTGTGTATTTGAGCATCTCTTGGCCAAGATGGATTCTAGTCAAGAGGCTTATGTGTACTTTGACATCGCTTATTATGAGGTGATGCCCCCTCCCTTTTGACCTTCAAGGAGCTTTTATGTGCATGTGTAGTTGGGAAGGTCTCCTGGACTTGGAGAATGAGGAGTATGTGGTCTTTTATCTCTTATCTGGGCAGGACTTTGCTATTCTCTGGATCCTCATCTGGGAGTATCTGTCCCCAGGGGGCCAAACTCTGGCTGCTGAGCCTGGGGCCTGTTTATCTCCTGCCTCAGAATGTCAAAAATGAGATGAAGAAAATAGCCAACTCAGGGACCAAGACCCTGATTATCCTAGCCTATGAATTCCAGTTAGGGATCCAACCTGATCCCAGCATTCACAGAAAGCAGTAGTACAGAGCAGAGCTAACACCTTAAGTTTTAATCAATGCTCTAGTACAACTGAGAGTATTGATTAAATGCAGTGAATTGATAAATCACATTCATATATCAGGACCTACAAAATGGAGCCTGGGGCTTCCCTGGTGGCTCAGATGATAAAGAATTCACCAGCAATGTGGAAGACCTGGATTCAACCCCTGGGTTGGGAAGATCTCCTGGAGGAGGGCCTGACAACCCTTTCCAGTATTCTTGCCTGGAGAATCCTCATGGACTGAGAAGGCTGGAGGGCTGCAGTCCATGAGGTTGCAAAGAGTCCCGGTGAGCGACTAAGCACGCCAGTGGTCTGATTCAAGTTATAAATCTAAACACTATCTGGAAACACCTGACTGTCTAGGAAATTAATCACAGTCCTCCGACTCAGCTAAAGCTGGCTCACCTTACCCTGGAGGGCAGGATCTCCCTGATCTCCTGGTCAATCACACCCTGTTTCCACATTGCCTCATCTGATACTCTTTTGCCCAAAATCCCTTAGAAGGAGTGCTCTGCTGCTTGTGAGGGACTGTACTCCCCCATCCATGGGTTGTTTTCACTTAAGTAAAGGACAGAATACTCATTTCTAAGATGCATTATTTTTGTCATTTAATGTTCAAATTCTGTTACCTGAAAAATGGATTTGCCTCTTGGCTCTTGATATGTGTTGAACCAAAGATGGGTTTAGAAGGAAGGATTTATTATTACTAGCAGCAAATGAGGAGAACACTGGGGATCTTTCTCAAAGCAGTGTCTCCCTAAGAGCAAAACTGGGAAAGTTTAAGCTTAAAAAAAAAAAGTGTTAATGGCTCTGTCAGGTCTGACACTTTTTTTTGACCCCATGGACATGCAAAGTCCTGAACAGGCTTGAGAAAAGGAGGATTCACAGTAGATCTAGGGCCAAGGTCACAGTCTACCCTTTAGTTAATTGAAGTCGGGAGGGTCAACATCATCATTTCATTCCCCAACAGGGTGGGGCCTTTGTTCATGCAGAACTTAAAAGATATATTATTATGTAAATCCCCTGAGGAGGAACTAGGACTTCAGTTCAGTCCCTCAGTCGTGTCCGACTCTTTGCGACCCCATGAATCTCAGCACGCCAGGCCTCCCTGTCCATCACCGTCTCCCGGAGTTCACTCAGACTCACGTCCATCGAGTCGGTGATGCCATCCAGCCATCTCATCCTCTGTTGTCCCCTTCTCCTCCTGCCCCCAATCCCTCCCAGCATCAGGGTCTTTTCCAATGAGTCAACTCTTCGCATGAGGTGGCCAGAGTACTGGAGTTTCAGCTTTAGCATCATTCCTTCCAAAGAAATCCCAGG
>SJYV01008549.1:263023-294545 GCA_006410875.1 Neotragus pygmaeus
CACGGTGAGGCAGAAACTGGCAGTGGAGCCCGCCCCCCCACTTCTCCTCTAAGAGTCGACATTTGACAACTCGTTTGGCCAATGAGAAGTTCCTACTTTGTATGAGAAGGAGGGACCGACTGAATGATAGACGTCCCCACCTGACCAATGAAATGTCACAAATGCGGGAGGGGTGTAGGACAGGACCAATGGCGCGGTGCCAATAACGAGCATCGGGGTAAGGGCGGGACAAAACTGTTTGCTGGAGGGAGGGGAAGGCCTAGGGAACCAAACAGCGCTGCTGCCGCCGCTGCTACAGCCCGAGTTGGAGGAGGGAGAAGCCAGGAAGAAAATGGCGGCCGTGGCTGCAGAGGCGGCAGCGACTGCAGCGTCCCCCGGGGAGGGGGGCGCCGGCGAGGCCGAGCCGGAGATGGAGCCCATCCCCGGCAGCGAGGCCGGCACTGACCCCCTCCCGGTCACGGCTACTGAAGCATCGGTGCCGGACGGCGAGGCTGACGGGCAGCAGTCCTCTCCTCAGGCCGACGAACCGCCGCTCCCGCCGCCGCCGCCGCCGCCGCCGCCGGGAGAGCTCACCCGCAGCCCGGAGGCGGCGGGGCTGGAGCTGGAGCCTGAGGAGAAGCTGCCCGCTCGAGGAGTGGAGCCGGCGGCAGCCGCGCCTCAGGAAGGGCCCAGCTTGCCACCTTCTCCTGTACCGCCGCCGGAGGAGCCCCCCGCTCCCGAGGAGCGCCAGGAACCGCCGCTGCCCCAGCCAGCAGCCCCGGCTCTCGTGCCGCCGGCGGGCGGGGACTCAGCGGTGTCGCAACTGATCCCCGGCTCGGAGGTGCGGGTCACGCTGGACCACATCATTGAGGACGCGCTCGTCGTGTCGTTCCGCCTCGGGGAGAAGCTCTTCTCCGGGGTCCTCATGGATTTGTCCAAAAGGTACCGCGCCCGCCCCCAGCAGCCCCCCGGGACGCCCCGGCCCGCTCGGTCCCCGGGGAGGGAGCGAGCCCAGGCTGCCCCTTTACACCCGGCTCCCGCCTCTCAGGCGCCCCGCCGCCTGCGCCGCCCTCGGGTACCGCTTGGCGCGTGGCGCGCGCTCCGAGTGGGGCAGGCGCGCGGGGCCGCGAAAGGGCGATCCCTGCCCCAGGTGGGCGCCTGGAGGCAGGTGTGCCGCCAGGTGGGGGGCGCGAGTGCTAGAGGGGCTCCCGGGTCTCACTCTCCCCCCACCCCCAGTCCCAGCCTCCTTTCACACCTAACCCACCTGAGTCGGGTGGGTTAATGCGAAACGCAGAAGGATTTTCGCAGAGTACGGGGTACTGGGTGGGGGAGATTGCTGTGTCCTGAAATTAATCGTTAATGAGGTTGGAGACGGGTGTGTGCATTGGGGTTCCGGAAAGGTTAACTGTCACTCCTTATAAAGGGAAGAGCATTTATTCAAAATGAGCCCTTTGATTGTTATTCTTCATGTTTAGAACCAATTCCCCCTATATAACTGTTCAATACGGAAGCATATTTGGGTAATTAAGATAAATTTTAAGAGGAGCTTAAAGAAGAGATGGGATTTTCGTTAACTTTTAACATCAAGATGATGTGGTATAAAAGTGTTCAAATACTAACTTCTAAAACTGGATACAGTTTGAATGTTGAGTTCACCCATAAACCTCTTTAGCACATTTTCATTTCTTACATTAAGTTGTTTTGGGGCTTTGGTTTAGACAGGTGAAGATACTGTGTTCCAAGTCTAGAATTAAGTTAACCTTTTTATTCTCTTCTTTTGCAGATATGAAGTGCAGAGACTCCCATTCACGGCTCTCCATTCTGTTTCCTGCAACAGCACACACTCTGATGGTATCTCACCTGTTTAGAAATGGCTTATTTTAGTGTGTTTTACTTTTAACTGCTTGCCCTCCCATCAAGACACAAGAATCTTTCCTTGTTTGGGGAAGAAGTACATAATAGAAGTATGGGAAAAGATGGGAGCCTTTACCATTACCGCAAACACTTTTCGAAAAATTTTTTTAGTTTTATAAAGAATTTTGGGTGAGGAGTTTTGCACTTTTGTTTTCGTAAAATGGAAAGCAGAATAAGACCAGTGTGCTTTCTATTGATGTATTTATTAGCAAGAGAGAGACTGTATGGTCAGTAGTGTGTATGCTATTGAATCAAACAGAAGTGAAGGGCAGTGATTGTGTGAGAATCTGGATTTCAAATCTGCAAAAGGAAGGTGCAAAAAGGTAAGTTGTTTCTGGAAATGGAATCCATAGTGCTTTCCTGTTCTGAGGTGCTCATTGTACAGGTGTTTTGTTTTTTAAAATTTTCTTTCATAGGAAATTGCAGTTCTATTTTACCTACAGTACTTCTAATGAACAGCAGCTTCTTTTGTAGCTTTTGTTATGAACCTTTTACATTTTAATGTTTTGAAATGAAAAGATTTGTTCATTAAAGTATTTTTTAAAAAGCCATTAAGAGAACCATATTAACTTTTCATTCCACAAATATTTATTGAGCACATTTATGTAAGGCACCCTCCTAGCTATTCTGAATACTAGATGTATGAGACACAATCTGGCCCTCCTAGAAACTTACATGGGAGGGATACACATTATGGAAGTGGTGAGGAAATAAAACAGTTTTTAAAATTTAGCTCTTTGAGGAATTATTGGATCAGTGATTGACTAGTTGAATGTCCTTTTATAATATAATATGGAAAAATAGATCTGCCAATATTATTTTGTAATCTGTGCTTACTTTGCACACTTTCATGCACAGTTTTGGGGTTAACTGATGATCCAGGAGAGAAATCTTTACAGATTTTTACCAAGACTGTGAGTAGAGTCATCAGTTGCTTTAACAATAGTTTGTATCAGGAATTCCCTCGCTGTTCAGTGGATAGGATTCTGCACTGTCACTGCCTGGACCCGGGTTCCATCCTTGGTCTGGGAACTAGGATCCACAAGGCCGCGTGACCAAGAGATAAATAAAAGTAAGTTGTTTCCTATTTGAATTGGCCACTGAGTAAAACCTTTAGGTAGAAATAACAGCTTCCTCTATATGGGAAAAGAATATGAAAAAAAAAAATAGACGTGTATGTATAACTAAATCACTTTGCTGTATACCTGAAATGAACAACACACTGCAAATCAGGTGTACTCCAATATAAAAATTAAGACAAGAGCTTCCCCGTTTTCTTTTTTTTTTTTTGAATACCTGTTAAGTAACAGGCTTTGAACCTCATGCTTTTAATTCTGGGGGTATTTTTCATTTAGATGGAAGGAAATTCTGTCAATTTCGCCAGTTATTTAGCTTGCAAATTGCAAAGATTCAGATGTAGTTGATCTGATTCTAAACCCTGTGCATTTTTAAATTTCATATTAGAAAGGCAGTTGGGCTGGCAAATTTCCTGTTAAGTAGTAAGTAAAGAAGTGCATGCTTCTGAAATATATGCTTATCCTTCTGTTAATAACTATATGGGATAATATAGAGGTTGTATATGTTGGAGCCAGGCAGGTATTTTCAGTCAGCTCATAGCCATAGAACCTGCTCTGGAGACTCCCCATTTTCATAGCTGTATACTGTGAACGTAGTAAGCTCTGTGGCTTTGGTTCTTGCCTTGTCAGTGAGAGATCAGATTGGGAGGCTACTAGGCTCATCATTGTACGTGTACTTTTCTTCAGTCTTCCAATGGGCCACTTAATGCTTTTATTAATTTTTTTATTCTGATGTGTGGCACAGAAGTGTCTTTTAAAGTTGGAAGAGTTGTTCATGTAGAAAGAGTGTCTGATCTTAGAGTACAGGATTTTATATATATATATATATGTGTGTGTGTGTGTGTGTGTGTGGCTTGATCAAGAGTCTGCTTTTTGTAAGCATTTGTTTGACTTTTTTTACCTTCCTGTCATTGAATTATTTTTTGCTTTATTTTTAGAATTATTTGATTGAAGAAGACATTTTTGAAGAGAATCTTTTTGTGGAAAAGGAGCAGGACACATGTAATTAAAAAAAAACCTAAAAAATAGAAAGTGGTGCTGAATGGTACATTGATCTGGACAGAGTTTCAGGGTACATGGGTGCTGACTTCTAGCATCTGCCTCTCCAGTTAACACCTTGACTTTGGGCAAATCTCTTTGCCTGTCTGGGATTCAGTCTCTAGTCTTTATGAGGCTAATTCATTTTGACTTAAGGCAATTCACTTTAGATACAAATAAGCAAACAAACTTTACACCTCAGTTTATAGACCTAAATAGGGTGACCAAGTGGTCTGGTTTTCCTGTACCATCCTATAGAGGTACCTGGTTTTCCTGTACCTGGTTTGATTGTTGATCTCCTTTATTTATTCAAAGTAGCTTGCTTTGGCAAGTAAAAAACATGGTCACCCTAAAAATGAGGATATTTGAATATCTAATTAAAACAGATTTTATGTAGTGGAGTATTTATTTGAAACTGAATGGCTTTAAGTTGAGGCTTGCATTATTTAGTTTATTCTAGGCCTATCCACTGTTTTATCCTCAGCCCCTTTAGGTAGTTTAAATTAACCCTGTCTACTTTAGCAAAGTCTAATGACAGTAGTCTAATGACTAGCAGATAAAGTAATCAAGTAACTCACAGATTTAGTTTGGTTTTCCTATTCTCTTTTCTTCCTTAACCTTATGCTTTTGAAATTTTGACTTTGGTACGTTTGTTTCTTCATTTAGCATTATACAGTATTATATAGTAAACATTCCTTCAGGTTGCTAAACTGTCTTAATGCTTAGACAGAATAATCATTGGTTGTACAGTATTTGTTTAATTTTCTTATGGTAAATGATCATGGTAAGTGGATGTTCTTTGCTCTGACATATGTCAACTGTTAGTCAGGTTTGTTTTATCATATGCACACCTCCACTGGGTTATTTTGAAGCAAATTGTAAACATATCATTTTACCATAAATATTTTGGTACAGATCTCTAAAAAGATAAGGACTTTAAAATTTTAGCTGTACTACTGTTGTCACATCTAATACAATAGCAATTCCTTCACATCATGATATATGCATTCAGCGTCTCAAAATTAACATCTAAGTGAAGTGAAGTTGCTCAGTCTTGTCTGATTCTTTGCAACCCCATGGACTGTAGTCTACCAGGCTCCTCCCTCCATGGGATTCTCCAGGCAAGAGTACTGGAGTGGGTTGCCATTCCCTTTTCCAGAGGATATTCCCGACCCAGGATCGAACCCGGGTCTCCCGCATTGCGGGCAGACGCTTTAACTTCTGTGCCACCAGGGAAGCCCCCTAAAACATCTAAGTTTTGTTCAAATCAGAATTCAGGTAAAGTTTATACATTGCAATTGGTTAAGTTCCCTAAGGTTTTCATCTGTAGTTCTCCTGCCATTACTTTTATTCCCTTGCAGTTTATTTGTTAATCCATAGCCTTTTTGGTAGAATTTTCCACATTGTGAGTTTCTTCCAGTTGCATCCCCTTGGATGCATTTCCATAACATTTTAAAAATAGTTCTTTTCCCTCAGGAGTAAACAGATGGGACAACTGTAGCCCCCTACAGGCCTCCAAGGGCCTTGTTTTGGGTCAGTAGAAATCTTTTGCCTGCCTGCAGACTTCTAGGCCTCTTCTAGAAGGCCTAGAAGGTGTAAACACACCTCCAACTTTAGTAATTCCAAACATAGAAAAGTTTAACCAGGCAAGGTAACTTGCTGAGGGCAAAAGCCTTCAGCCAGAGCTTCTGAACATTTAGTTTCTCAGGCTTTTCAATCTATACTTGAAACAAAATAAGTCTTTGTGTAAGTTGTGACTGACTCTCTGCCCCACCAGGCTTCTCTGTCCATGGGATTCTTCAGGCAAGAATACTGGAGTGGGTTGCGGTTTCCTTCTCTAGATCTTCCTGATCCAGGGATCAAACTCAGGTCTCCTGCTTGGCAGGCAGATTCTTTACCACTGAGTCTTTTGAAGGGACGTATGTATGAGACCTGTGGTTCATAAAGGGATCTTTAAACTGTTTGTTACTATTCTTCACATCTTTTAAGTTATAAAGCCGCATTGAAGTCCTAAAAAATCTTTCTGATGCTGTATTTTGGGAACTGATAGGAATTAAGGGATCATGAAGTAAATGCTTATGCTTAAAAATCCTTGTGCATTTAAAATTTTTGGTATGTACTTATTAAAGATTGTAGCTAGTTGTATTTTGGAAATGATCTTTTACAAATAATTGACTTTTGTGTGTGCAGGTTGCATTAATAAGAACTGAAGTGATTTCTTTAGGCAACTTCAGATTTCACTAAATTCTTAAGACAATTTATAGATTTACTTGTTTTTTTAAGGAAATATAAACCAAGACAATGATTTTTTTTCTTTACAGACATCATGAAACGTATGGTGCAATAGCCCTACTTTTGGTGGGAAAAATATACAGCCATTCTGGTGAAGCAGTGAGTAGTGGTATGAGTAGCTTATATTAAGTGTCCAGGTTGAGAATTTAGGCCCTGAAGTAGTATGCTTGAACGATTGTGTTGAGTTGTGCATATTTAAAACACTTAAAGGTATTTTTGATTATTCTGCTTATATCCAAACATGTTGATAAAGAATTTCCACAGTAAAATAGCGTAGAGATGAGTGCCAATCACTTTGATCCAGGCAGCTTTAGGACAGCCACTGCTGTACTTGTATATATATTGTGTTGAGAGTGAGCTCTTCATTGCTGGTTGGACTGCAGTGATTTTTTTTGGAAGTGATTAGTTGTTGAACATTAAAAGTCTAGTTTGAATGTAAAGAATCATGTAATATCATAGTATTGAAAATGAATTTTGTAGACTAGATAACTAGATGTGTTAAACTCAAATTATGCCAGGCATGTTTTATTGGAGTTGGGTCTCCAATAAAATGGGTTAAATTTCAGCCTTTTATGTGTGAATAAGACCACTTCACTGTGTACTGTCTGTCTTAAAGCAATGCTCTTGATGGAACTAAGTTTAATCTTCCTAAGATCAGCTTTTCTGTGGGGGGCCATTAAAGAATTTC
Source organism: Neotragus pygmaeus (assembly GCA_006410875.1). Taxonomy (NCBI): domain Eukaryota; kingdom Metazoa; phylum Chordata; class Mammalia; order Artiodactyla; family Bovidae; genus Neotragus; species Neotragus pygmaeus. Next base: position 270,011 of record SJYV01008549.1, read on the forward strand.
TGTTCATCTTCTCTGTTATGGCTGAGTTAATTTCACAATGATTAAAAATGAAAGATATTTTTAGTAGTTAAATTGTGCCTCCGAAGTACATCCTTGTTTCCTGATATTTATTGGTCCCATTCTATCTTAATTCCCTCATTAGTTCAGGCACACCAGCAGAACAGAGCTTGCTTTAGTGGCAGATCATGCAGGAAAGTGGAGGTTAAATTATACTCTGGATGGATTTAATAGAGAATGTTTTGGCCAGAATCTTTTGGGCAGTTTTTCTCAAAACAAATGTGCTTTAAGATTTCTGAGCTTCGCTCCACCAATTTGTTTTTAACAAGCTGATTGTGATACAGATGACTCTNAGGTTAAATTATACTCTGGATGGATTTAATAGAGAATGTTTTGGCCAGAATCTTTTGGGCAGTTTTTCTCAAAACAAATGTGCTTTAAGATTTCTGAGCTTCGCTCCACCAATTTGTTTTTAACAAGCTGATTGTGATACAGATGACTCTTAGAGCATATTTGGAGATAACTGACTTTTAGGGAGGGGTAGTTTTGCCAAGATAGTAGGACCATAAATTTGTTAAACCTGTTTTTAAAGTTATTGGGTAATTTGATTGGAATGTAGTTACAAAGTAAGCAATACATGGGCCACTTGGGTGGCAGGTCAGATCCTTTGTGTAGAACTGGTAATTAGACTTGCAAATTGTTCCTTAAGTCTGGTTGTGCACTAGAAGTTTAAGAAGTCAATTTTTGTCTCTTTACCTTTGGACCAAGTGGCCTTAACAAAATTGTGGGGTTTTTTAGCCTTTTTAAAAACACATAATTCCTATAACATTTGCCTTCTCTTTTCTGCTGTTCCCCCATCTAAGAAGGTTGCCAAGCTTTACTTTCTATAATTAACAATAGTTACTATGTATTTCCCACTCCCATTCTAGGCACTGTGCCAGACACTTTGTAGATATTGTTTCATTTTACTCTAGGAAATCCAATGAAGTTAAATTCTGTTAATCCTCATTTCACAGATTAAGACACCAAGGCTCAGAGATTAATTGCCTAAAACTATAAGTGGTAGGAATTAGCAGATGTATTGAAGACACCTTTTTGCTCATGGAATAAGATGAACAGCTGATAGTCACAGCGGTTTGTGAGAACTGCATTTTGTGATTTGAATAGGAAAGCACTGAGGAACCATTTTTTAAAAAAGTGTTTATTGGATTTGTTACAATATTGCTTCTGTTTTAGATTTTGGTGTTTTGGCCAAGAAGCATGTGGGATCTTAACTTCCCAAGGAGAGATCGAACCTCCCTGCCCTGCATTGGAAGGTGGAGTCTTAACCACTGGACCATCAGGGAAGTCCCCAAGGATGCATTTTTGAATGACATATTCTTTAAGATTTACAAACAGCCCTGTTCTAATTCTAATACATTAAACTATTTTTTTCCCATTACCATTTAGCTTACAGTTTTGTTGGGGAGTTACCTGGTAGGTAGAAATGGCAGAGCGCTCTGTCCTCACGCCACCAAAAGTAGCTGCTTTACTTTAAAATGTGCACTGCTTTTCAGTTAGTTCAGTTTAATGAAGTCTTTGGAGCATTTTTGAAACTGGGCTTCCTCTTCATATATGGTCCTAGGTCCTAAATGTCTTGCCTTGGTTGGCCCGGCCCTGGCGACAGTGGAGTCTACTTCATGGGAGGAATCACAGAATGTCAGATTGGTCGCTTGTTGAGCACAAATCACATTGATTAAGTGCTGGATGATTGAGTTGGAAAAGACTTTAAAGACTAACCTATAGTAAGTTGTTGGACAACCTGTTTGTGGTAAAACAGAAATAGTGAAATTAAGTGAATTAGTTGCTTTTTAAAAAGTCCATCCATTGAGAAATAACTTAGACCTTTGTGTGATAGATCCTATTGGATATAATACAGAAACATCAAAAGTACATGGAATTCATAATGGAAACATAGAGAACTTAAGACTAGGTATTGGTATCTTAGAGCCAGGAGCAAGGAAATTCTTTTCAAGTGCTTGAAAACTCTAATGAGTATTTATGTTGATAATTAAGATTCTTTTATTATACCAGTGTTCATTTTCAAGTATCTTTCTCTAAGTGATGTTGTACAAAAGCGAAGTCAAGATTTGTCAGCTCTTAAAAATATTTTGCCACTTCATGGTCATTATCATTTTCTTGGATGGTTATTTTAAAAGAAGAATTTACTGTTAGGGAGTTAAATAATTTGAATACCATACAGATGTTATGACCATTTTGCTTTGAAAAAGATTGAAGTGTGTTTTCTCTATAGTTTCCACATTTCCAGAATATCCAGGTAAGTAGTTCTTTTTAGAGCAGCAGTTAGCACCCTTTTGGCACCAGAGACTTGTTTCATGGAACACAGTTTTTCCACGGACTGGGGTAGAGGGGTGGTTGCAGGATGATTCAAGTGCATTACATTTCCTGTGCACTTGATTCTGTTGTTATTATATCAGCTTCACTGGTGATCATCAGGCATTAGATCCCGGAGGTTGGGGACCCCTATTTTAGAGGATTAGTTGAAGGTATATGAGTGGGAGCTTAAACTCTAAATTATTCACGATTAACCTCTTTTTTCTTTTCCTCCAAAAACTATATTTATGAAAGGGAATTGCATAGACTTTTTAGAAGATGGAGTAGATTCTTAGGATTACAGAGATGTTCTTTTAAAACTTATGCAGCCTGTCCACGCTCCCCACCCCTAGTTAATTTTTCCTGGCATTCTTGTTCATAATATGTGGATATTTTGTTTTTATGTTGCTAAAGTCATCTTCCCTCCCTCCTCACCCATTTGGGTACCCACAGTCCCTGCAGATTGCCTTTATAATACTTGGGGCTTTTAATTAAAAATATCCATTCACTCGGTTAACAAAATTGAATATATTTTATTTTTTAAATATTGACTTATTTATTTAGGCTAGGCTGCACAGATTCCCAACCAAGGATCTTAGTTCCCCAACCTGGGATCAAACCCATGCCTCTTTCAGTTAAATGCAGAGTCTTAACAACTAGACCACCAGGGAAGTCCCAGATATGTATTAATTTTACTATAATAATAATTACCATATATTATGACTGCTGCTGCTGCTCAGTTGCTTTAGCTGTGTCCGACTCTGTGCGACCCCATAGATGGCAGCCCACCAGGCCTAATGTACAGTAATTATGTATACTCTTAATTAATCTTGACAATTCTACCAAGTTACTTAAATTCCAATATTGAAAAAGCTCTGAAACCAATTTTCTGTTAAATTTTTTGGTGGCAAAGCCTAACCTGACTGAAGTTATATGAAGATATTATATGTATTTATCCCATTTAGTGTGAAGTTGTTTCATTTCGCCCCTGAACTAGCTTGATGAATCAGTGCTTTTTATCTTTTGAAAGCTGGGAAAACTCTGAGGCCTGTCTACCTCAGTGGGGTTCAGAAAACAGTATGTGGGCCTGTTAGCTCCTCCATTCCCTTAGAGGTGGAGGAGAGGGGTTAAGTAGCTTGATGAAGTGAGGGGAAGCAGTAGTAGTTGTGGTTAAGATTCTGATTTGGGGGCAACTGCCTAGATTTGTATCTTAGCTAGCTGTACTCCTCACTAGCTATGTGATCTTGGGAATGTCATTAAAATTTGTGCTTTAGTTTTTCATCAGCTACAAATTGTGATGATTAATCAGTTGCTGTAAATAATTTAGAATAGTGCCTGGCACAAAGTAAGCACTATATAGTTGTTAACTATTCATAGTTTTATGAAGTAGCTATTAAGTGGCAGAACTAAGATGCAGCAGCTAATAGTCATTTAAATAGGTTTGCTTGAATAGCCTCCCAACCTAATGCATTGTGGCCTGCAGTATAATCTGCATCTTCAAAGACTGAAAAAGTCTGTAAGCTTCAAGTAACACTGGTGAAGTATAACTTTCCCATTTTAATAAGGAAGGATGATGTTTATATTTTATGAAGGAGTGAGATAACTAGGAGTTTTCATGATGGATGGTGAAGGATGTGTCTCAATTTTTTCTTCCCAATAACCCCTTGGAGCAGATGGATTTTGAGGGAATTATGGGCTTTGTCATGAAGAGAAAGGTACAATGTCATTTGGGAAATTTAGTCCTACTTCTTACTTGCTTCTAAAACATAATTGAAAGGGGCTCACTTTTGATGAAGACAGATTTCAAATTTAGGGAAAGGAAGATGTTTTGTGTTCTTTTTACTTATTAAATGGTGGGACCAGACTAGAACAGCTGAACTTTTTTAACAAGTGATTTGTGCTTTTGGTCCCATCACTATGTAATCAGAAACCTTCACTGGCATTGTCTTTTTAGGAGACTAGTATTCTTCTTCCCTCACACTCTTAACCTAACCTTCCCTCATACACATGCTCATCAACATGTCCTCTTTTCCTACCATATGGATTATCTGTATTTTATTGCTTGTTTTGTAAGCCTCTGAATTGTCTCCTATGGAAGGGGGTGTCAGTTTGCTGACGGGTAATTCCTGTGCTGCATCTTATCACCTGTTGGCTTTTTATTTTTTGCTTTTTAATTTTTTTTCTAAAAAACAAATGTGATTTTACTAAAATTTGCAAACTCCCAAGTTGTTAGAAGTTAAAAAAAAATAGCACATCTTATTAAGTATTTCCCATTAAAATGCCTTGTAGCCATTTCCAGGGACCTTAATGACTTCAGTGTCTTTATGGCTCGTAACATGGCTTTCCTATTGCCAGCATTTTCTAAATTTCTGCAGAAACGCATTCAGGTAAGCAGATTCTTTGGCTGGCTTAAGTTTTTTGCTTTTTTAAAATTAACTTTAGTTGGTTACCAGCATTCAAAAACAGGCAACCACTCTCTGCCCCTCCTGTTTTGCTCTTTATGTAATCTGCTTGGGCCCTTCCAGGTGTAGTCTGTTGCAAGGCTCATTGCCTAGTCACTGATCCTCAGTGCTTTCTTTCCCTCTAGTCTAGAACTTTTTTTTAGCAGGGACTCTTGCATGCTGTCTCACCTACTGCAGTTGATCCTAGGGCAGGGAACTAGTTTTATACTATCTGACTAATTAGCATACTTGTATTTGAATAGATTTTGTGCATAGTGGTACTTGAGGTGAATTTATGGGCATTTATGCTTAAGCAGAACAAATTTTCTTTTTTATATACTTCCTTTGGAGGTTTTAATTTTTTTGCTCCTTGTCGTATCTGTGCCACAGCACCTCTAGTTCCCCGACTAGGGATTGAACCCGTGTACCCTGCAGTGGATGCATGGAGTTTTAACCACTAGACCGCCAGGGAAGTCCCTGCTTGAAAGTTTTGATGGAACTGAGGTGTAAACTAAATTTAAGATTATACTTTTTAGAATAATTTTTAAACTTTGAAATAATTTCAAAATAGAGAACTTAAACTCTTTTATCTAGCTGCCCTGATTTTTAACATTTTGCCACATTTGCTTTATCATTCATTATATAAACATGTTTTTCTCTTGAACTGTTTGAGAGTAGGTTGCATACATCATTCTCTCTTACCCCTTAATATTTGAGCATTTATTTCCTAAGATCAAAGATATTTTCATGCATAACCACAGCATAGTTTTCAAATTCAGGAAATGTTGATAAGAGAACCTTTATCTGTTTTGTAGCTCATGTTTTATTACTTTGTCAATTTTCCCAAAAATGTCCTTTAAAACTTTTTTCCTTGAGTAAATGTACTGCATTTAGTTGCAGTATAATGTAGAATGTATGAAATGGGGACTGTTCCTCCCTTTAGTTGTCTGTTACTGACTCACCAGAGGCTCAGGATCTACAGGCAGTGTTGTGTGCTCAGGGCACGTGTCTGTGGTCATGTGGCCTCACTGGTGATGTTCCGTTTGAGTCTTCTCTCAGGTCAGGGTGTTGTCCTCTCCACCATACTTATTATTTCCTCTGCAGTAATAATTCCTTTATCACCATGGAAATATACTGCTTCTCATCAAACTTGCCCCTCTTCATTAGACAATTAAAAAAAAGTTAATTGTGGTAAAAACATAAAGTATACTCTTTAAGTGTATGTAGTTCAGCAGTGTTAAGTACATTTATATTGTTGTGAAGCAGATCTTCAGAACTTTTTATCTTAAAAAACTGAAACTTTGTACCCATTAAGTAACTCCTGTGAGTCTGACTACTATAAGTGGAATCATACTGTCTTTTTGTGATGGGCTTATTTCACTTAGCATAATGTTTTCAAGGATAATACATGTTGTAGCATGTGATAGGATTTCTTTAAGTCTGAGTAATAGTGCATTGTACTTTATCCATTTGTCTGTAAATAGGCATTTGGGTTGTTTCCATCTTTAGCCTATGGTGAATGCTGCTATGTATGTGTGTGTGCAAATATCTCTTTGAGAAACCTTTTTTTTTCCAGTTATTGGCTAAATACTCAGAAGTGGATGTGTTTAATTTTTTGACGCATATATGTACATTGTATTTTATTTTTATAAAATTTTCTATCTCACGTAGCTGACTATTGAACTAATTTCATTTGACCTAACCACCAATCTTGCAGAGATGCACTGTGAACCAAAATCAGCTTGCTTCATTTTTCCCTCCCTTATGATTAAACCTATTGGTGATTCAAGGAGGGAGGTAGATGTTCTGAAAACATCTGCTTGAAATGAGTACATCTAGATATTTTTTTAAATGGGTTAATTGCATATAATTTTTTCCTACTGTAGGTTTTTATAAGAGGAAAGAATTCTGAGAGAAGAAAGGATTCCCTTTGTCTTTCCTTCATACACTTGATTGGAAGGAGGTTTGGTCCAAACGGAACACTGGCGTCTGTCTCAACTAACTTGCCTGAACTTCTTTTCTGAGCAATTGTTTCACATCTGCATTGGCTGAAGATTCTTTTTCATAGTGATTTTCTCTTGCTTTGATAAAATAACTATTAAGCCCCAGTATTTTCCCTCAGAATTTTGACATTCATTACTCCAAGATTATTAAGATGATCACTAGTTTTAAACTAATTCTGAACTAGATTCACAGGAATCCACAGAGGTAGGTCACGGAGGTCTCCTGTCTACTTTATATCCAAAAGCTATTTTTAATTAAGCTATAATACCTGAATAATTTTCCTTTAGAAGATTTGGGTACTAAAGATTGGAAATTGATAGGAGTTAGAATTGTTGCTGATGTGTTAATAAATATGCTGCACAAAGAAGGGGAGGGGAAAGAGAGATGGTTTGAATCTTTCTACTCAAGGATTGAAGTATTTGTAAAAAGTTCTTTTGGAAAAAGGTCATGCAAGGGATACTAGTCTGCTTTCTCCCTCTCCACTGATCATTAAAATCCTCCTCTGCTGAGGTCACCCTTTGGTGAGCATTCACATGGGACATAAATATCTTCACCTTAGAAAAAGGTAAAGCAGATCTAAAAATTTAGATCCTGTGTTCCACCCTAGGAGAGTCTTCATATTCAGTCTTGGGGCAGAGCTTAAAGAATCTCCCTTTTCAAACACCGTTGAGTGGTGGTGTGTTGTAGATTTCCCCAACTGTATTTGAGAAATTAGATTTTAGGGTTTTTAGGAGACCATAGTTTTATTGCTACTTTATATTCTTATTAAGGTTACAGTTTCATAAGTCATTGGCTTTCACACTTGAGCATAGTAACAAATGTATTTTATCTGTGACCCCGTAAATACACATATACATGAGACAGATGCACTGCAGTTACATGTATTTACACATTTTTAAAAATTTAAATCATAGACATGACTCACAAAATTGATTTTGCAACCAGCCTTTCCACACTCAGTTTGAAAACAGCCATGGTATTAAGTGTTCTTCCTAGAACCATAACCAAAATGATCACTGAGATGAAGTAGGACATTGATGCCTTTTTCCTCTTAAAATAATTTATCGTTCTGGCTCTTTTTGGAAGTTTTATTATCAGTTAAAAATATTTGCCAATCCACTAGCCACAATTACCAGTTAGACTTCTTTCTTTTTTGGCCTGCAGTTTCCATTATCATTATACAATCAAGTGCCTCCCTATGTTATTAAAAATATGTAATACTTGTATATGCATAAGAGGGAAAGGCAAAAGATCTAGTGGGGAAACTAATGTTCTTATTAAAAACTCCATGAAGGTGGACATACCAGAATTCACAGCTTGTTTGACATAAACAGCTTTAGAGTAATTGGCCAGATGATACATAAGAGATACAGAAAGGATCTGAAAATTGTTAGTTGAAAGTAAGATTAAATTACTTGAAAAGTGGTTAACATTTATTGATCTGTTAACCTCCCTGAATTCTCTAAGGTAGGAAATAGTGCTATTCTCTTTTATACAAGCAAAAACTGAATTTAGAGGGCTTTAGGACTGCCTGAGGATACAAAGTTGTTAAAAGAAAACAAACTAAGATGATTGCAGTTTAGTTATCCCTAATGAAAGGAAGGAAATTTGTTCTTTTCTCAATTATGGAAATAAGTGAAAGTATAATGGGACAAAATGATGGTTTATACAAATTAGGGAATTCTGTTAATACAAATAGTGGTCTCACCTCATTAAGTTTTTTCTGTAGCTCCAGAATAAAACACAGAAATACCTTTGCCTTCCTGTCATCTTGAAAAAGTGTTGAGCACTGTATAAGGACAAATACTCAAAGTACATTGCAATTAAGTAGTCAGGAAGCAAACACTTGGGTACAAAATGCTATACTGGAATAGAAAGCTACTTAAAAAAAATTTTTTTTTTTTTTGTATTGAAGTATACAGTTGAAAGTTAATTTTGCAGTCTGACATAGTGAGGAATTTGTCTTTCCTTTGTGGATTAGCACAGACCCAAACTTGTCCCACCCTAGGTAAAGAAGGCTTTCCTCTTCCTTTGTGGCTTATATTTGCTAAAAGTTGCTGGTTTGTGGTAGTCAAGCTAACAAAAGACTTCAGGAAGAAAACCACTCAGGGCTTGGAACCAAATATCCTGGCGTTGACTCTTCCTGTATCCCTGCCCAAGTTTAGGTATGTGTAGCCCTAAGAACTCAATCTTAAAATTTTTTTCCAGTGAAGAATTCAGTACATTTTCAGGGACATAAGGATGGTTTAGAGAATGTGAGAACCAAGACTCACCCATTCTCCAGAAAAACAGATCTATATAAAACATTTGCATCTAATAAGGTCAGGGGTTCCACCTGACTATTTGAAGCCAGTTCTTTGGTTCTGCACACTTTTGCTTTAGAGGATTGGCATTAGAACTGTATTGTGTTCAATACTGTTTTACTCAATTAGTGCTTAATATTAGCACGGTAACATGTACTTGATGAAATTGGTAGTGTGATTTTATTTTTATGTGCAGGATTCTGAGTATATAGCAAGTTTAGATTTAAGAGTTCTTGATGTTTAGCTCAGGCAGATTAAACCACAGTAAGTCCACCTGAGAGCAAGGTTATTTGACCCCTGTTTTGTTAGAAATCGATCATTGTAGAGATTTTTGTTGTATACCATTGCTTCACAAACCGGGTTTGGATCTGTAAAGTTCTGAAATCCATGTAATGCATCTGATTTGCATCAAAACAAATGAAAATAGACCAGAATAGAAAAAAATACAAGTAGGTATAACATACTATAAGGTTAAGTATTTAGTGACGCTTTTGCTCAGCTGTGTGCATTTACATATGTATGCATCATGTATACACGCATAAACATTTTATTGGATTGCAATGTGAAAATACTTCTTAATGTGTGATGTGATTTTAAAAAGCTTAAAAGCCATGGTTCTACAGCTCTCTGCTTTTGAGGTTATCTGAATTTCCAATATTTCTGTGTTGTTTCCCCCCACCCCCACCCCCTTGGGGATAGGGCGGGGTGGATGAATGGGATGAGCTAGGGTAGAACGGTAGAGAAGCAAATACCTGTGAATCTTCAGGGTTTAAACAATAAAGTTGAGATAGGATTTTACTGATTCAATATTTTGGAGTAGGTAAGGCCAAATTTGCTTTGTGAAGCTTTTAAAAGCTATTATATAACCAGAGGAATATCCATATACTACACATTTATAGTTGCATTTATTGGACATGTCTGTAGTTGAGAGAGTGTTACAGCAAATAACATTAAGTATTAAACTGACAGAACCTCCTCACTGATTCAAGACTGAAAAGATCTATTTAAAATAACAGCAGCTATCATGGCATTGCTTAGAGCAACTATTGAGTATTTCCTGTTGAGTGTATGCCAAAATGTGAGAAAAAAAATGGAATGGTATGCTTTGGGACTTTTGTGGGGAGGTCCATCTGTATCTTTTTAGAGTGAAATAGCTTTTTAAAGTGAAGTAGAAAAAAAATAAATAAAGTGAAGTAGCTTTCAAGAAAGGTCACATAAACAGTAGGTGGTCTTTCAAGAAATGGAGTTGTAGATACTAACTTAACGGTTTCTTTTTTTCCTTCCATTTCTTTCAAAGGTTTGGGCCCCATGGGATCCCTGTGACAGTATTTCCCAAAAGGGAATATAAGGATAAACCCGAAGCCATGCAGCTCCAAAGTAATACATTCCAAGAAGGGACAGAAGTCAAGTGTGAAGTGAATGGTGCTGTTCCCAGTGACCCTTCTCCTGTCCCGCCTCCTGAGCTCAGCTTGGCCGAAAGCCTGTGGACTTCCAAACCACCACCTCTCTTCCATGAAGGAGCACCTTATCCTCCCCCTTTGTTTATCAGGGACACATATAACCAATCAATACCTCAGCCGCCTCCTCGGAAAATTAAGCGACCCAAACGAAAAATGTACAGGGAAGAACCTACTTCAATAATGAATGCTATTAAACTACGACCCAGGCAAGTTTTGTGTGACAAGTGTAAAAACAGTGTTGTTGCTGAAAAAAAAGAAATTAGGAAAGGTGGTAGTGCAAGTGACTCTTCTAAATATGAAGATAAAAAACGGAGAAATGAAAGTGTAACTACTGTGAACAAAAAACTGAAAACTGACCATAAGGTGGATGGGAGAAACCAAAATGAAAGTCAGAGAAGAAATGCTGTGGTTAAGGTTTCAAATATCACTCACAGCAGAGGCAGAGTAGTCAAAGTTCCTGCTCAGGCAAATACATCAAAAGCTCAGTTAAATACTAAAAAAGTGCTCCAGAATAAAAACATGGATCATGCAAAAGCTCGAGAAGTGCTGAAAATTGCCAAAGAAAAGGCACAGAAGAAGCAGAGTGAAACCTCTACATCCAGAAGTGCGCATTCAAAAGTCCATTTCACACGTCGGTATCAGAACCCCAGCTCAGGCTCCCTTCCACCCCGGGTTCGTTTAAAGCCCCAGAGGTACAGGAATGAAGAGAATGACTCTTCTCTGAAGACTGGACTGGAGAAGATGCGAAGCAGCAAGTTGGCGCCCAAGCCCCAGTCCCGCTGCACCTCTACCCGCTCAGCAGGTGAGGCCCCTTCAGAAACTCAGAGTCCCTCCAGAGGCCCTGGAGAGGCCAGCAGTGGGGTTCAGGACGCAACTGAAGTGCTTGTGCCTGGTGAGCAGGAGGAGCTGCAGACGCTGGGCAGAAAGGGCAGCAAAAGCAGTATCTCTGTTTACTTGACCCTAAATCAAAAGAAGTCTGACTCTTCCAGTGCTTCAGTGTGTAGCATTGAGAGCACAGATGATTTGAAATCCTCCAACTCTGAGTGTAGTTCTTCTGAAAGCTTTGATTTTCCTCCAGGCTGTATGCATGCACCTTCCACCTCCACTTCCTCCTCTTCAAAGGAAGAGAAAAAGCTCAGTAATTCCTTGAAAATGAAAGTCTTTTCCAAAAACGTCTCTAAGTGCGTCACACCAGATGGCAGGACCATATGTGTAGGGGACATTGTCTGGGCCAAGATATATGGCTTCCCCTGGTGGCCAGCCCGTATTCTTACCATAACTGTAAGCCGGAAAGATAGCGGCATTTTAGTCCGACAGGAGGCCCGTATTTCATGGTTTGGGTCTCCAACAACATCTTTTCTGGCTCTTTCGCAACTCTCCCCCTTTTTAGAAAACTTCCAGTCACGCTTTAATAAGAAGAGAAAGGGCCTGTATCGCAAGGCTATCACAGAGGCAGCTAAGGCTGCCAAGCAGCTGACCCCTGAAGTGCGGGCTCTGCTGACGCAGTTTGAAACGTGAACATGGACAGTAAGGTAGGCAAGAACCTTTGGGAGGCGCCCCAGGGTTTCTAGTCTAGTGAGGGGTAACTTCTACGAGACAGCTTGGCTAAACCCGAGAGAGAAACTGCACTCAGTTGGCTGCTTTTTTATACTTAATCTTATAGCCATTTTTAGACAGAGAAGCTTAAACTGAACAAGCAATCAAACTTTGTCTTTAGGAAAGGAGATTTTAGCAGTATTTTTCAGTTTTGAAGTCCAAAACCATCCCAAGGCATAGGAGCCATAGCCTCAACTGAAAATGAATTTTTGCAGGGACTGTTAATTGCCATTTGTACCTAGTACTGTGTGTATGTGTATATGTATATACACACATGTACGTGTATGTGTGTGTACATAGATGCATACATATATAAATATCGCCTGTCACTATGTGACACAGGTTGCATATCGGGGATCTTGAGGACTGGTGAGCTGGGGGGATAGTGAGGATATTTAATGACTTCTTGTTNAAAGCAACCATAATGTAGATTTTATTCTAAGTGTTTTTACATTTTTTTAACGAGTTATATGCACGAATTTATTTTTTAAATCTAATTTGCTAATATTTTGTAATTAAAGGGTTTAGTTGACTTGTATGTAACACAATTACTAATATACATGGAATTAAATGTATCATTATTTGCTATTTGTCCCATCTCTCTTTTATTGAGTTTCTCCTTTTATTACCTTCTTTTAGAGTATCTTTTGTTATTCCATTTCTTCCACACCATAAGCTTGACACTTATGTATTATTTAGTAATTTATATTACACATCTTCCTAGACAATGAAAGGACCCAAGAACACATCATTTACTGTCTCACTTCATGTTACATACATTGTGTCTACTTAATATATATTTCCTTAAGACATTATATGATTACTATGTGTTCATATTTACTCAAATATTTACTTTGTTGTACTTTATGACTCCTTGAGTTTCTAAGCTTCTATCTGGCATCTTATTTCTTCTTCCTGAAGAACAGGTTTTAGTATCTCCTTTGTACATGGGTGCTGGGGACAAATTCCGTTTTTGTATCCTGAAGGAAACTTATTTATTTCACCTCATTTTCAAATAACATTTTTGCTCAATTAGCAGCTATTGCATTTTATCATTTTGAAGAAATATTCCATTGCTTTTGGCTTCCAAAAAAATTTTTTTTGAGAAATAATGTTGGTTTTATTTTTGCCCCTTTAATCTGTTTTTTCCTTTGGCTGTTTACAAGATGTCCATCTTAAAACTGAAGCAGTTTTATTACAATGTAACTAAATGTTTTTGTATTTTTTTTTAATATAATTTGTTTTCTTTTTGAGTTTGTAGTACTTCTTGAAACTGGGGTCTCATGTTTTTCCTGTTTTGGAAAGTTCTCAGCTCTCATTGGTTATTGTTTCCGCCCTACTCTCTTGCCCTCTCCCCTCCTGGTACTCCACTTAAATGTATAATATATTTGATCATTTCAGTTTATCCCTTATGTTCCATTTCTTTGTCACTGTGGTTCATTCTGGATAATTCTTACCTGTCATTTCATTCTTCTCTAATAGTCTCTAAACTCCTATTAAACTTAATTTGTTGAAACACTGACTTCAGTTATTATGTTTTTCGTTGTTACCAGTTCAAGCATTTCTCTTTGGTTCTGTTTTATAGTTTTCCTATTAGTTATCCAGTAATCTATCTCATTCTGATCTTTTATTTTCTCAAACATATTAAGCATAACTACTTTAAAACTCACATTGAGTGACGTTGGGATCTGCTATTACCTGAAACTTCTTGTTTCTTCGTTGTGTGTGTTGTTTATCATATTACTTACTTTTATATATTTTTGTTTATTTTATATCTTTTTGTTTATAAAGTTTTGTTAATTTATGTTATGTTATTTTTGTTTAAATGCCAGAACTAGTGAAGGAAACTATACTTTGAGGTTTAGGATGTTGATAGGAAGGATTTACGTCTCCTGGCAGAGGCTCTGGCCACTAGTAATCCAGAATCACCCTAGTGTGGTTAGATGATTGGAAGGTCTGCTTCTAGTTCAAACTTTTGCCTCCGTATAGACGTTTGAGATCTCAACTTGAAGCCTGTAGAGTTAACCAGGGCAGTCTCTGAAATCCAATCTTTGTCTAACTCACTGAGTTAATCAGAAGCTCTGTTCAGCTTCTCAACCATCTTCTCAAGAATCATCAGGTACCCCAGATAAACTATTATAAATGCTGGATTCAACAACTCTGGGATTTTCTTTCTCTGGATTTTCTGCTACCTCATTAGCTCTCTCTGAAGTCTTCAGATATGTGTTTTATATTTTGTCCAGCTCTTCGAGTTCTCAGAAGGACTACAGGTATACCTTGAAGATATTGTGGGTTCGGTTCCAGATCGCAATAAAGCAAATACCACAATAAAATGAGTCACATTATTTGTTTCTCAGTGGCTTAAAATTTATGTTTACACTGTACTGTATTCTATTAAGTGTGAAATAGCATTATGTCTTAAAAAGTAAATAATCTACAGTCAGATTATTATTTATATTTAGTCATAATTTTAATGAGCATTATTAATTTTTAAAGGAATATTACTATCCCTTTAAAAATACTCTTGTTAAAAATGCTAATCTTCATCTGAGTCTTCAGACTTCAGTTGAATTGTAATCATTTAGCTGGTGGAGGGTTTGAAATATTTTGAGAATTCCAAAATTTGACACACAGACATGAACTGAGCAAATGCTTTTGGAATAATGGTACCAAGGAACTTGCTCAATGCAACATTGACACAAACCTTCCATTTGTTAAAAAAAAAGAAGAAGAAGAAAACATAGTATCTATAAAGCACAATAAAGAATCAGTGGAAAAGAATCTGCCTGCCAATGCAAGAGACTAGAAAGTATGGCTTCAGTCTATGGGTCAGGAAGATCCCTTGGAGGAAGAAATGGCAACCCACTCCTTTATTCTTGCCTGGATAATCCCATGGACAGAGGAGCCTGTCCATGGGGTTCCAAAGTGTCACACACGACTGAGCACGTGCACACACACTTAACACTATACCGAAAAAAATCAGTTCCAGGTGAGTTAAAAGATTTAAATGTGAAAGGAAAACCTATTAAACCTTCAGAAGACAAGACGGTGAGATATCTGTATGCCCTTTTAGTGTGTGTGTGTGTGCGCTCAGTTGCTAAGTCGTGTCTGACTCCATGGACTGTAGCCTGCCACGCTCCTCTGTCCGTGGAATTTCCCAGGCAAGAATTTTGGGGTGGCTTGCCATTTTCTTCTTCAAGGGGTCTTCCCAACCCAGAGATCAAACCATCTCCTGCATTGGCACGTGGGTTCTTTACCACTGAGCCACCAGTGAAGCACCATGCCCTTCAGTCACAGAGTCGTGTCCGACTCTTTGCGACCCCATGGACTGCAGCACGCCAGGCTTCCCTGTCCATCGCTGACTCCTGGAGATTACTCAAACTCATGTTCTTTGAGTACATGATGGTGTCCAACCATCTCATCCTCTGTCGTCCCCTTCTCCCCACACCTTCAATCTTTCCCAGCATCAGTGTCTTTTCAGTGAATCAGTTCTTCTCATCTGGTGCCCAAAGTATTGGAGTTTCAGCTTCAGCATCAGTCCTTCCAATGAATACTCAGGACTGATTTTCTTTAGGATTGACTGGTTTGATCTTGCAGTCCAAGGGACTCTCAAGAATCTTCTCTAACACCACAGTTCAAAAGATATGCCTTTATACTAGGTAAATGCAAAATCTATTTTTAAAAATTACATTCAGATACATTTCCAAAACTCTGTTCAGAAGACCTCATAAGCCCTTGGAGTAGTAGTTAATTTCAGGTAGGTATAGGAAATGTGGCACAATGAGCCTGAAACATTTTGTTCTATTTAGGAAGGAAACTGTCATAGTCTACCAGGATCACATCAAATGATTCAGGAGCCAACTGAAAAGCATCCCTCTGGCCAGAGATGGAATGACTGATTATCAATAAGGACACGCAGGTTTATAGAAATCCTGAAGTCCCCTTGAGTGCACACTGGAACATATCAGATGCAGTGGATTGGAATATCTATAATTATCTAATGTCCTCAAGTTCATATAATTATCTAATGTCCTCAAGTTCATTACTCAAGTAATGTTCATGAGTTCTTAATAATAAAACCAACAGAGAGCATCTAATTGGTTAACGTTGAAGGATGTTATAGAATCATGCATTATTTTGAAAACAAATTTTTAAAAAGTGAATTATTTGTCCTGTCTTTCCTATATGAACTGTACCACAGTTAAGCAAATAGTAAATGTGGGGAAGTTTTCCTATATAAATGTATTAATAAGTGAAGAATGAATAATAAAATTAGAATTTTAAGATTCCTAATGAATAAACAGGTTTATTCATTGTATCGATATATCAACAGCTACTAACGTGACAAATAAGGAAACTGTATGCCTCTTAATGGAAAAATGCACCATCACCTATTAAGAATTTTTGCCAAAAAAAATCAAACCTGATAATTAGGAAATACAGAGAATGTTAAACACAGTGAATGTGCAATCAGAAAAATTTCATCTATAGAAGTCATGGGACAGATTAACTTCAACAAATATGTTGCCAGAGGGAGAGAAGATGGGGAAAAATGTAGATTAAAAGAGACACATCTAAAAGATACATGAAGCAATGTGTGAACTTGTGTTAGTTAACTATTGCTGTGTAACAGGTACCCCAAGATTTAACAGCTTAAAACTAAAAAGATGTATCACTTACAGAGTCAGAGGGTCAGGAATCCAGGAGTGATTTAGCTAGTCTCATGACCTAGGGTCTCATGAGTTTGCAGTCAAGCTGTTAACTAGGCTGCAGTCTTCTGAAGACATGACTGTTCATAGAGGATTCACCTCCAAGATGGTTCATTCACAAGGCTACCTGAGTGTCATAATATGGCACCTGGCCATCCCCAAAGCAAGTAATCCAAGAGAGAGTGATCCAAGACAAGCTAAAAATCACTCAAAATAGTGTACCATTCTTGTCAGATGATCCCTGAAACAGTGTGGGAGGAAATTATGCAACAGCATGCCTACCTGGAAGCTGTCTACCAAAATTTGACCTCCAAAGAGTCACATTCTTCCAGTATGACAAGTACACTCGACCTCCACCAAAGCTCCCCCAAACTTTCATCCTATTACAGCATTAACTCAAAGTCTAGAAATGTAAATTCTAAGTGTGGATGAGGATTTTCAGGTATAATTCCTTAAACACTGATCTTTAGAGTTCCTCTTGATCTGAAAGTGAAAGTGTTAGTTCTTTAATCATATCCAACTCTTTGCAACCCCATGGACTAGCCCGCCAAGGCTCCTCTACCCATGGGATTCTCCGGGCAAGAATACTGGAGTGGATTGTCATTCCCTTCTCCAGGAGATCTTCCCGATCCAGGGATTGAACCCAAGTCTCCTGCATTACAGGCAGATTCTTTACCATCTGAGCCATTAGGGAATAAAGACACATAGTATCTGCCTCCACAACTTAACATAAAATAGAATAACCACTACAGATGTGTGTTTAAAAGGAGGGAACTAAGGTGCAGAAGTTAGGTCCACAGGTTCACAGAAATTCTGAAATCCACCGGGGAACAGGTTGGCAGTTTCTAGATTAAGATTCAAGATGTCAGAGTAAATCTTCAGGGCTCTTAACTACATTCTGGTCCTCAGATCCACTCACTGAGTTATCCTCCGTTTTCCACATTTACAGCTCTATACTTGTGTGCCTGTAGAAGCTTGTATGTCCAAAAGTCTCTTAATTTGGTGCTCTATCCTTTCCAGTTCAGGCTGGCAAACAGCCAACTAATATAATTCTCTTTTAAAACATTATATTCTGCTGATATAATCCCTTAATAAATGTTGTGGATCTCCTGTGAATTTTATTTGAATTCTCACCTTTAGATTAAAAAAAAATGCCCATAAATATTTTCCATATAAACCCTTCTCTACTTTGGGCTTTTGATGCACCACACCCTTAAAATTCTTAGAAGCCCTGGAATTTGAGAGATTTTGTCAGGCACACTCTTTATGTTGAATAAAACACTGAAGCCCCACACTAGATCTTTCTGAGCTCTTAAAGGGCTTTAAAACTACATCCCCAACTTCATATTTTCCTGTTAGTGCTTTGCATTTGTTCTTGTTCTGAGCCATTTACTAATTTTAACATCTTTGTCACCTACAGAGACTGGGAATCTTCAAATCCCCAAAGTTCTGGCTCCTTTTTGTATGATGGTTCTTCCTTTAACTTCTCTCTCCCCTCTCACATTTTACTATAAGCAACAATGAAAAACCCAGTGACATCTTCAACACTACTCTGGCTGAAAATTGCCTTAACCAAGTCACCCTGCTCATTAGGCATATTTTCTACTTTGCACATAACCGCAGATGACAAATCTCTTAAACCTTCTGCCACTTTTGCTCCAATTTCCAATAAGATATTTTTAATTTGTTAAGACCTCATCTGCAGCCTCCTCAAAGTTATTATGCATTTATAAATAATTTCTTCAAACCTCTTCAAACGTTCACTAATGCTTTCCAAGTCCCTCCACCTTTTGCCCACTGTACTTTAAACCCATTCCCTTTTTTTTTTTCTCATCTCCACCAATGGCATTTAGGATCATATTTCTCCAACCAAGGATGGAACCTGTGTCCCTTGCAGTGGAAGCACAGAGTCTTAACCACTGAACCATAGAAGTCCCAGTCATTATTATATCTTAGGTTATTGTTATGTCACAACCCCACTTTCAGATACCCAAATCTTTGTTACTTTTGTATCACTTTATAGCCAAACTATCCACAAAACATAACTTTTAAAGCAACAAACATTCCTGTCTCATGCAGTGTCTGAGGGTCAGAAATCCAGGAGTGACTAGCTGAGTGCTTGTGGCTCACTGTCTCTTATGATGTAACAGTCTAGCTGTCAGCTGGGGCAAAAATCATTTAATGGCTTAAATAATGCTAGATGCTAGCATCTAGTTGCCATAATGCTACTACTGGGGGCAGGAATCCCTTAGGAGAAATGGAGTGGCCATCATGGGCAACAAAATAGTCCGAAATGCGGTACTTGGATGCAATCTCAAAAACGACAGAATGATCTCTGTTTGTTTCCAAGGCAAACCATTNGTGAACATGGACAGTAAGGTAGGCAAGAACCTTTGGGAGGCGCCCCAGGGTTTCTAGTCTAGTGAGGGGTAACTTCTACGAGACAGCTTGGCTAAACCCGAGAGAGAAACTGCACTCAGTTGGCTGCTTTTTTATACTTAATCTTATAGCCATTTTTAGACAGAGAAGCTTAAACTGAACAAGCAATCAAACTTTGTCTTTAGGAAAGGAGATTTTAGCAGTATTTTTCAGTTTTGAAGTCCAAAACCATCCCAAGGCATAGGAGCCATAGCCTCAACTGAAAATGAATTTTTGCAGGGACTGTTAATTGCCATTTGTACCTAGTACTGTGTGTATGTGTATATGTATATACACACATGTACGTGTATGTGTGTGTACATAGATGCATACATATATAAATATCGCCTGTCACTATGTGACACAGGTTGCATATCGGGGATCTTGAGGACTGGTGAGCTGGGGGGATAGTGAGGATATTTAATGACTTCTTGTTTTTTTTTAATTAATCAATACTTTCTATGTGCATAATGGCACAGGAGTTTGATATTTGAATGTCTGACAAACTGAGATGCTTGCTGTTAAGTTGCAGACTGGGGAAGCAGCCCAGTCCGGAGGATTAAGACTGTTAAGGCTGGCTAGGTCTGAATCATCGCGCCCTCTCTCTTGTCCAGTGGGGATTTAACAAAAACTTTCAAACTTCTGGTTTGGGAGTTTAGATAGATTTGTCTTTGGATATGTAAATAGTTGATTGCTAAATTTGGTCAGATTTCTCCTGACTGACTGGCTGTTCCTAAATTCTTAGGATATGTCCTGGTAAATTACACTTTGTGAATTAATTGTCATATATGTAATTGTTGCATTCTGGATGTACCTAGTTTGATAATTTTTAAAAAAATATTTCCGTTTAAGGTTATCTGTTTGCAGGTCAGAAAATGAGAAACTGTAATTGTGTAATGCTTTGAAATGTAAAAAAAACAACAAAAAAAAACAAGCTGTAAATAAAATCGACTAAATCCAAATTATTTGTGTGTGTTTCTCAAAAAGCTTGAAAAATTTCAGGATGGTAGAAAATTATTCTTCGTAATAGTATATAGAGAAGATGAAAAAAAAAATCACCTATATTTTCCTGTTTGCCCTATCAGGGAATATATAATCTGAGCATAGATAAAATTCAAATGAGGGACTAATCAATATAGTCTTAAAATGAGGTTTTGTAATTTAGAGGTCTGATAAGCTTCTAGATTTGAGCGCATCCTCCAGCCAATTTCTCATAAGTACATGGGTTTTAATTCTTCATATTTAGCTTTAATATTTCATCACATGCTTCATTTTTTTTGGTTTGTTTTACATTTGGGTAATTACAAAGACTGTCTTTTCTGCTTGATCTTCTGCCTCAGGTATCATTGCTTTTGGGGCTTGTAACTTAGCTAACTATTTTCTACATGGTCCATCTGTCCCTAATTTTCCATTTTTAGATTTTGTATTAGTGAAAAATCTGATGACCTTTTGGAGGCAAGCTTCTCCCAATATTTGTAAGTTGGTTTCATATTGTATGCATCCAACTTAACCTTTTAAAGTATGATATAATGTCAATTTGACACTTTTGAAAACTTGGAACTTTTAAAGCAACTTTTTGTGCATTCTTAAGTAAACAGTTTGAAATACTGTAGTTCCTATGGAATTATGAAAAGAGTTTAATGGAGACTGAAATCAATAGTCTGTCAGCTTCCTTAAGGTAAGGTACTGATTTCTACAAGTAGAATTTCTTCTGGGGAACTCAGTCAATGCTTTTTGATTATAATAAACACACAATTTAAAAAAGATGTTTCACTTGAATAGAAACATATTCTTTCCTGCAAACAGAAATAACTAGTATTTTTTAAATCCTTTGATTATAATAGGCTGAAAGAAGTTCAGTGTGATTGAGGGGTTTTAAGGAAGTATCTTAAAAGTTTTCAGAGTATTTGTTTCAATTAGTGAATTTGTTCAGTTATTTTTTGAAAGTTTCAAATCTAAGGTTTAGGAAGTTTTAAACATAGACAGAGTCATCTAAGTTATGTCATTCTAAAGTCTCATGAAATGATCCAGGTGAGTTTTATCTTAACATGTTTTTGACAGTGGATATTGCTAATGTAGTCAAGTGCTTGGGCAAATGTGCTCTTGTGGGATAAACTAAATTTGTTTCAGAAGCCATGAGGAAAGAAAAAAATCATGACTGTTGAATATAAAAGTAAAAATTTGATACAGTCCATACCTTTGAGGAAAAAGTGGAAGCATAATCACAGTTGTGCATGTCTCTAATCATGCCAAGTAAGCCCTCGGTTTTAAACCAGCAGTCTGGCATATTTCATCTGAATTTTCAATAAGGAAACTAGTTTGAAAGAAATACTGTAATCTTTAAGATGTACTGTATGTTCTAAACACTAATAGCTGCATACTAAACAGTGTTTTATTCAAAGAAATTTTTAAGCAGCTAAGGTCCAGGGTCCACTGTAGATGGAAATAGAATTGGGTAATTGTAGTCATTTTTCTCTTAAGTTTCTTTTTAATGACAGAAATGGAGACACTTATCTCTTTGTGTTGTGCATAGTCGCTCAGTCGTGTCTGACTCTGTGACCCCATGGACTGTAGTCTGCCAGGCTCCTCTGTTCATCGGATTTCCCAGACAGTACTGGAGTAGGTTGCCATGCCCTCCTTCAGGGGATCTTTCCAACCCAGGGATTGAACCCAGGTCTCCCGTGTTGCAGGTGGTTTCTTTACCGTCTGAACCACCAGAGGAGCAACTCTATGCAGACAACCAAGTGGATATTTCCCCCTGAGCAGAGAGAATACTAGGCTTAGGCCAAGTCTCCAGTGGTCCAAGAAGACTATGCAAAGTAAAAGCTGTGAAGGCTGAGGATGTCTATTTGTAGAAGTCTTCAGAAATGTAAAGCATCAGAGTGTGTTTTAGTTTTCTAGAAGTTATAGATCAGAAAGGGTCTGGTTTAAATTTGGAAGGAGCTCTTTATAGATGTGGAACCAGATATAAGTTATCAGTGAAACAGAGAAAGTAGAATTCATTTGTCTGAAGCCCATTTGCAGGACTTGACAGTGTCCCTACTTGGATATTGAGTAAAGTTTATAGTAGTGAGTAGAAAAGATAGTAGGAATATAGATACGAGGGTGGACTGCAGGCAAAGGAATATGGGACTTAACATCAACTAAATGAATATATACATTAAGTCCAAATATCTAATGTGAAAATACTGAGTTGCACCCCATTTGAGCGGGTGGTTATGCTGAAGAACACATTTACATTCCTTTATATACATATACATTTTTAAGTACCTGAGTTGGGAACTGGAATACCTTAAGAAACCAATAATTTGTATCTAAAACAGAATTTCTCTATACTTTGTGCCACATTGGTTCACATTTGTTACTACTCATAGCAGAGAAGAGACTGGTAAATGTATAGAAAAGTTGGTAATATGTAAAGTCAGGACAGTGTTATGATTTGTATCCAGCAGTGGTCTCCAGTAGGGGATTTGCCAGAAAATTCTGAAGCCCCTATTTGCAAGTTGGACAAATTTACTTTTTTCTTTGGGACTGTACCAAGTATGGTTGATATTAAAACAATTAAAATGCCTGATAGAGGGAATTCAGAAATAGAACAGGAGGCTGGTACCATGCCAGTTATCAGGAGAAATAAAACAGCTAAGCTGTCTCAATTACTTTTACCTCATTCTGACTTAGTTACTACGTTCTTTATGCTCTATTTGCCTGTGTATGTTTACTGTATACCATCTTTCAACAAGAGTGACCAGAAATGTTAACGGATGAAAGCTTTAGCAGTTAAATTCCTGGGGATATAGATGATCTATGTATTTTTAGTTTTCCAGGATGTCTTGGTGTTTTTACCACAGAGTTGATGCTGAGATGAGAAGAGAAACAGCTCAGCTCTTTGTTTACTCCAGTAAGAGACTTAACCTTTATAGACTCAAACAGGACCTTTTTCCTGTTTACTTTTTTTGTGACTGTAGGTAGAACTCATTTCTTCTCTTATATTAATAGATCATTGTAATTTGCTGGGGTTTTATTTTTTTGGTATTTAAAAACTTATTAAATACACCAAATCCAGTTTACCATTTTAACCAGTTCTGTGGCATTAAGTGCATCCACATTGTTGAGTAGTTGTCACTATTATCCATCTGTAATTTGGTTTTGGATAGAAGTCTTCTGAGTTTGGATGGTGTTGTTCTGGCAGCCTGGTTTCCAGCATTCCTTCCTAACCAACCTACAGTCCTGCACTGTGCTAGTGGTGCCCATTTTTAAGAACTATACCTCTTGGTAAAATTTTTAAGTATTAGTATGACTGTATTTACCAGAGTAGGTTTGGGGTTAAAACCATCACTTCCTAGTGACAATTTTGTGAATATGAAAATCATTTAAATGATTTTAGTAATGGAATTAGTTTCCAAAACTTTGTTTACATGCTGTCATACTCTTTACCATATTTTCATAATATGGGTACCATTTTTTGACTTTTTATGTTAGTACTACTGATGAAAAAACAGATATTCCTTGACTTATGTAGATAATTCTGTTTGGGATTCTAAGATCATCTTGTTTATCACACTCTGGTAGGAAATACTGAATTTTATACTCTGTCTTAAAATCCATCTTGGACAGAGTCAGGTTTTAATGTATCTAATTAATCTTTGAAAAAACTAATTGCCAAACTTGAATTTTTTCTTATACGATCCTATGTCATGCTAGCATAAGTTAAAGACTGGCTGTGGGGATGTGTAAAGGAAATGCAACCAGACTCAGAAGTTAACCAGGATTTATCGAAGCAGTGAATTTGAGTCAAATTCTCACTGTTCACTGAATAAATTAGATGGCTGTAGTATATGTAGTCTAACTTGAGAACCTTTTGTTTTACACATTTTGGTTTGTGAAACAATTTCATAAAATTTTGTTGAAAACCGGCCAGTCCTAAAATTACTTGTCTTTAAGCTTATTCTTTTAAGTTTTTGATATTTGTAAGATCTCATTAAAAAATAAGTTGAAAATACAGCAATTATTTAAGTATGGAATTTTCCTTTTAAGAATGTGACAGTTAACTTCCTTTTATTGACTTAGAAATCTTAGAGCGCTTTTATTACCAGAATCGTCATTTAAACCTCCTTATAATTTTTTTTTCTATCTGGTGTGGCTATCTAGAAGTAAAACTAGGTACCCTTATAGCCAAAGTATTACATCTATAATTTTTTTCATGTAAACTAAAAAACTTGTAATTTTAATGTACA
>SJYV01008549.1:295146-366444 GCA_006410875.1 Neotragus pygmaeus
TTTTTTTTTTTTTTTAAGAAATGTGAGAGGATCATCCTGTTGAGTGTAAATGATAGAAATGATACTTATGAGAATATAACTTGCCAGATGCAGGTGAGCTGGAGAGTTAACATTTTTGCGCTAATAGTACTTGGTATCAGTCTTAATTGAGCAAAGGAGCGTTCTTTTTCACTTTTCAGGCACATGGTGGAAAGTACAGGCTCTTGAGCTAGACTTCCTAGGCAAAGCCTGACTTGGATCTGCCACTTCCAAGCTGTGTGATCCTAGGCAGTTTACTTCAGTGTCATGATCTGTGAAATGGAGAGAAAAATAGTACCTCTTCAAAAGGTAATTGTGAGAATTTAAATGTTCAATGCAATGAAGTGCCTGGCCATAAGACTTAACATAAATACTTGCTGTCATAACTACCACTTTCAGTATGTGGCATAGAAATTTCATTCTGGTAGCTTCAGATAGTATCTTTCTGCAACATACATGCAGTATAAACTTTTAAAAAAAACTTAAATTTTCTTGTCTGAAAGTGAAAGTGAAGTTGCTCAGTCACTGACTCTTTGCACCCCCATGGACTATAGCCACCTCCATCCATGGAATTTTCCAGGCAAGAGTACTGGAGTGGGTTGCCTTTTTTTAAATCTGAAAATCCCACTAATCATATTATGATCAGATACCTAAAAGTGGCATGATCTGAGGTAGTCTCAACAGTCACCTGTGGAGAGCAACTGGGTTGGAGGTCATGGAGGTTATAGTAAGAAGTCCATGAACATTGCAGCTCTTGAATGAGGAAGAGTAATTGTGCGTCAGACACTTGTGTACTAATGACCAGTCACTATCTCAGAAGGCCTTCAAAGGCATGAGCAGTGTCTGAGCTGGTGAGGCTCAGTGGGGCAGAGGTCCTTTTATGAAGACTTTCCAAAGGCATTAGAACCACAGAGGTATACTTGTCAGCTTTTAAGTAGCATAAATTAGCGTTTTTTGGTTTTCTTGTTTTCCCGGAACCTCAGTGTTTATTATTTTAATATTTTGCCAATTGGTGAAAAAGTGGACATTAACTTGAACATTCCTTCTTAGTGCCACTGGTGTGATTGAGTAGGAGACTGTTTCCCATTTCTAGCAGGGAAATACCTCACATTCCAAGGCCTTGATCTGTGTGTTGTGGTTGTATTTTCCAGAGGGTAGTCATTTCTATCTGCGGCTCATTTTTGAGGTGCTGTTGTTTACCAACCTGTGATTTCCCCTCACCATTTAGTTTTTAGCAGGGAGTACAGCTGGGAGTGGCAGATCTTGGTGGGAGTCCTGGAATTCTGGGAAGAACTATGCAGTTTGTCTAAAACCCTAAAAAAGAACTGGTTAGAAAAGGCTGAAAAACCAGAATGTCTATTGTAAAATGTTTTTCCTGGTGGTTCATGTTGCATCATGCTACACTGTATTAAGAGAGGCAGCAGGATGTATGTAATCTTAGTTCTTTAGTTTTTAATTCTGGGCTTTGCTCTAAGAGTGTGACCTCCTCTACTTCATTCCTTCATGTGCTCTAAAAAAGGAAAATTCTTACCCTGTTGTGGTTTGCCCCTTTATGTCTTTGCTTGCATCCCAAGGAGTAGTTGCCATTGTTGCATGTAAGCTTTTCTCTTAAAAAGGACAAAATAAGTAATTTCCAGTGAAATCCCTACCTTTCATGAGGTTCTCCTATTTATTACCTCACTGGTTCTTCCTAATGGATCCTGTGTGGTCAATTCTAAAGAAAAACCTTGAGACCCTAAAAGCTTTGAGGGGAAACTCAGCATTAGCACAAAAGACTCACAGGCCAGGCTCTGTGGACTGGGGTCTTGCATGTTAATATTTTACACAGCATTTCTGGGCACTGGTCGGGTTAATGCATAGGGTAAGATTATTCTTTGATGCAGCTTTTTGGCCCTCCTCTTGTCTAAAAGTGAAAAGGAGATTCTTTAGAATGATTGTTGAAACCTAAGTTTTACCCATGGAGGAGAGGTTCAAAAGATAATTCTTTGTGTATTCATATTTCTACTTGTGTGATTGCTGTTGGGTTATAGCTAATAGTATATTTGTTTTCCCATAAACAAAAGGGTGAATAACCTCATTATTGAACCTCATTTAAGAAATCTGTTCTCGAGTTAAAATTCAGTAAGTAATCATGTTTATAGATCAGGTGTGTAAAGTTTCTTCTTTTTCAGTATTAGAAAAGCCTTTTTTAAGGTTTTGATTAGCTACTATTTCTGATTTAGAACTTAATATTATAGGGACTGGACATTATCTAAATCAGTGATCCCAGAGTTGCCTACACTGATATGATAACATGAGTTGTTTCTTACTTATACTGTACTTCAAGTAGAGAAAAAAGGAAACAAGCAAATAGGTTAATAAAAAATAAGGCTTAACAGTAAGGCTTAGTGTTTGGTCTCTCTCCTGAAAGCCTCAGAGAAAGCTTACCTTGTCAAACCAATTTCAAGCAGGTTTGACCTCACAGTATTCAGCTGTTGAATGGTATGCAGAGGTGCCACTGGCATTACAGAGAAAGGGATTCAGGCAGTTTTGGCGATTCTTCAAAGCGGAGTCTCTGAGCTCATTAATGCAGGTAGGGATGACAGCTTTGGCTCCTGTAGAATACTGAGACAATCAGGACTGTTTCACCACTAGGGTAGTGTTAGGCTAGTACAAGACTTTTGTCAGAATTAAACCTTGAGTTAGCGTTGGAAGGTAACATTTCCATGAGCCTTAAGGCATTTTGCGGCTCAACTGACTTGGGCTGGAGAGTGCCCTCTCCTGGCCAAGACTGGTGTGTACACACCTCGAGTCTACAAGCGCTTCCCACTGTGTGAAGCCAGTAAGCTATCTAGAATAAACTCATTATGAAAATTCGACTGAATTTTAGTCTATTTTTATCTTTTTTTGGTAAATGGATGAAAAAGAACCCAAATGCTCTATTTTTGTTAACTTGGTTTTTTCTACCATAGGTCTCAACAAATGGCAGCTATTACATCAGACAGTGACGAGCGCTGCTGCTCCCTTACAGTGTCTGACAGACCACTGTGGATTCAGACTGGGAGCACTGACGTTAACAGTGAAACGGGCAGGTCTGTCTGGGCTAAGCCCTGCCACAAAGTGAAGAGGGCATCATGTCATCACTTATCATTCCCTAAGCAGATTAGGCTAGACATAAAAGAATGCACTGGTTCTTTTTCCTTGTTTTCATTGACCTTGGTAGCTGGGTGTACCTCATATTGGTGATAGTTTTTATGAGTGAAAATAGCTTTCTGTCACTATTACTTGTGTTAAAAAGAAAAAAAAAAGGAGAGCCACCTCAGGAGCACTTCATGAATGGAGAGGAGTTATCTCATAGGGTGGGAGAAGTTGGGTGTCCAGTTGCAGAATTATGTCAAGTAGTGACAGGCTCCACAGAAAGTCAACTAGTGGATTTGTCTTTTCTCAGTCTTTTGTCTCTTTTATATTCATTATTTAGTCATTACTTAATGTATATATTAAGAATATATATCTATATGAAAATACACTTAGTGAATTAAATCAACCTCAAAACCACTCATTTACATAAGGCAAGTCAAAATTCAAGATGGTGGCAAAAGATAATGCTGAAGTACAGCTGTAATCTATTTCTTCACATTTAGTAAAACCTCCTTGGATAGTGCACAAAAAGCTTCTTTGGGGCTTTTGTATGGCAGGAAGGGCTTAGGGATTTTTGTTGTCATGCTGCTTTTGAATTTAGGATCTTTTTTTTTTTTGATTCCTTGAATTAATGCTACTTAACTCTGCTGTTTGAAGCTAGTGAAGAGCTCTAACTGGGCTGTATCATTGTGTATGAGCTGAAATTTGCAAACCAGGTCAGAATGGCACATTTTGGTTCAGAGATTGTGGCTGGAATATTTTGGACTCTAAATATTATATAGGAGTCTTAGGTACTGATGATCCCTTGAGGAAATAGCATTTTCAGTGTTCTTCATCTCCCATAGGAGGAATAGTAAGCTTCAATCATTGGCTTTCCTGCCGACCTGAATAGGCCTCACTAAGGTTGAAGCCAAATATTGGGAGAGTCATAAATAGAAGTGTATATAGAATTGGCTCTTTACCTTTTTTTCTCTTTCAGTTTATAAAACGGGGATATTTACTTCCAAATTTCCATGAGTCTAAATTTATTAGTATTATATTAATGTAATAGTCTTAGAAAATAAAAACTTTTCTTAGCTCGATGTCAGATTTTAAAATCATGTTAATGATTCCATTGCTTTAGTAAGTGTGGACTACTGTTGTTTTGATGTGTGCAGTATTTATGGCTAGAAGTAACTTTCTATTGCTGGAGAAGAAATGATAGAATGCCCTGTGAAATTTATAAGCCTTGATCCAGTAAGTGAATGAAGCATGGCAGCACTGGGAAGTTTACGTAAGATCAAGAGCGCTATCAAAAAATGAGAACTACACCGACTCTGAAATGTTTGGAAGTCAAATACCGGGAAGGGTGGGGATGGTTTTCCTTTTTTTCCTTTGTTTATTATTCCACTGCAGATACCGTATCTTTGGTTTAAAAATACATTTGACAAAAAAATCATCATTCTTTCCACAGTTCACCTCTTTGGGAACTCAAACCCTTACTGGTACTTAGGCTTCCAGATTGGACAACTGTAGAGGGTTTCAATGGGATTCTACCACTTCTTGGGATCAAAGTGAGGTTGTAATGTTGGGCCTTCTGGTCATGCTCCTAAGCAGTGATTTTTGATAACCCTCATCCTATACAAATATTCTGTTCAGAGTCGGGCTTTCTGTTGGAGGCACAGTGCAGAGTGGCTCTGCTGGTAACCTGGTCTGCTGGTGCAACAAGGACACTGTGGTCAGTGGCCAGTTGTCTTCTGGCTGCAAAGCAGCACTGCTGATGCCTCGGATGTGCTGTGTCTGCCCCAGGAGGCGTCCTCCACCCCTCTCTCTCTGTTTCGCTCTTACATGTGTGTAGACAGTGTCATCTGCAGCAATTTTTACCTGGTTTTGTATATAAATTTGCTTTTTAATCCTGTAGGTAGTCTGTGCTAGAGGAAGACTGCTGGTGTATCATGGTCCACAGCGGCAAAGCTGACTTGCAAACTTTTATATTGTTACTTATGAAATGGCAGCGTAAAGAACAAAGCTAAAATCCCCCTTTTATTAGGTAAACATTCACAAATAAGTGTTGAAAAATACACTCAAGTGCAGATCGACTGTGTGACGGTGACAACCATTTTCTTTGTGTTGGAATTTGGCCAGATATACTTTAGAAAGAATAAGAATGCTTCTGCTGGTTTACAGTGGCAGTAAGTTGTTTTCTCAAAAAAATGCACACTGGTTAAATTTAGTTGATTTTAAGTAAAAAATCAGGTGTGATCCCACAATCTATATAGGGCTTAAAAAAACAAGGACATCATGTTTATCCTAATTACTTGTGCTTAACTACATTTTCTTCCTTTTCTTTACTATATTTCAGCACAAAGACATTAGCAGGCTGCTGGTTTCATGGACCTGTACCACAGTGACAGAGAACACCAGAGCATCAGGACTGAAAGAAATTGGAGACTCAGATTTTTAAAGCTGCACTGAGAAGTAAATGTTCAGGCAGTGGTTAAAACCAACAGTCTATAAAGAGGCACTTGCATATTGTGCTATATTAAACTGAAGAAAAGGTATTAGGGGAATATTTTATTGAAAAAAAACTATTGCAATAAATTATGCATGAGATGAGGAGGAAAGTGATGTGAAATACGCAAAGAACGCTTGAATTCTATGTGTGAAGAATCACTGACAGTATCTTCTTTTGAACGTGAAGTTCTCAGTACAGTTTGGACACGCCTAAAAGGCACAGGATGATGACAGAAATGCTGTTATTTTTCATATTAAAACTGCTTTCTCCAAGGTTTACTGTTAATCAGCTCAGAAAAGATTATCTAACATCCTACTAAAAGGATGGTAAAGTGTCCCTATACCCCCCAAGAAAATTTGGATCTTTTCTTTAATAAAGCAGGACTATATTATCTTAAATATACATTTGCTTGTTAGAACATATTAAGATGTATTTATTTGCCACCAGTATTTAATATTTTGTGCACATTTTCATAACTACATTCTTAACTTTCAAATTCTGACTCCAAGTGGATAGGCTATTGTCCATCTTGGAGTGAAAACATACTCTCTAGGAACTAGTTCTTAATCCTGCTGAGCTGGAAAGGCGTTATTCTTCCTGTCCTTACTGATTTTATCAAGTTCACAAAAGGTGATAATATCTGAATTTTGATATTGACCTCTCTCCACAGAGAGCCCCTCTTTCTAAGTGCAAGAATTCCTCAGAGGTGTCCGATGGGACTTGATCCTGGGGGACAAGCAGCAGGAACCATAAAGACAGTGAAGTTTTCATGCATAAAGTATGAATTCTTATTCACAGAGACCATAATGTTTTATCTATGAAAATTACACATTATAAAAAACCTTACTTTTTCTTTTTTAATGAATGGAGAAAACATTGAGAAAACCAGATGAACTTGTTAGTACTACATTTTTAAGGCATTTTATATTTGATGGTGCCGTACTTTTAATAATATACCTGAAGTTTTTTAGTGGCAATACTGATTTATTTTTTAAACCAGAAAGATAATCCATAGTGATTACTTAATACAAAAGGAAAAAAATGCCAAAAATAAAAAGACAAAATTCATTTGAAGCAACATAAATGATAACTGAGCATTTGGCTTCAGTGCTCAAACTTTGCATAATCTTAATATATGTGTTTGGAATTACTTATTAATCCCACACTCAGGATTAACACAAAGTTCTGGGTAAGTTTTAGAACATTTATTATACCAGCTAGGATCTGTTTTACAACTCTAGAAAAGGTAGGCAGTCTTGCTTCTAGCAAGTTTAATGCCAACCCTAATCACACTGTAACTAAAAGTCTTGATTCCATTCTAAGATTGTCTTTATGGAAAATTTTTTATCATAAGTCACTGTACATTTGATCAAGTCTGAAAGAGTCAGCTCAGGAACTGCAGCAGCAGGGAGCTCTAAACACAAGCGGCGCCCTGCTCTGGCCCAGAGCTTAGGCTGGGGTCCCTCTTGTCCTTTCAGATCCGTAACCCAGCAGTACCACTTCAGGCTCATTTCAAGAACCTGATAACTCCCAGATCATAGCAGACTTTGCATAATCAAAACTTCTAATTGCAGAGTGATGGAAATGATAAGGAAGTAACATAAAGGCAAAAAGAACTGGGAGAGATCAGGTTTTAAGTATCTAAATATTTTTTTATGACAATTCTCAGTGGTGTTTGTTATAAGCCAACTTTCATTTTTAAAAAAATGAAACTTGGTGGTATTTAAAATCTAGACATACCATGTTTGCTATTTCACCTTCATTGCTTTAGTTGCTTAATATTTAAGCTTTGCTTCATGCTACCTTCATCTGTATTTCAAATCTTCACAAGCCTATTTCATTTTGTAGACTTGAATGACAACAATTGTTTCTCATCTAAACTATGCTGAGACTTAAATGTTAAAGAATGTTGTGTAACATATATTCAATAAAGTCTTGATTTTTTTTAAAATTTAGTTATTTAAAAACTATTTGTTTACTACTTAGGAGTTAGGTTTTAAAGATTATTTTTAAACTGTTAAGATTCAACCACTTGTTCTCGAGGAAGCTGTTTTTAAGCAGCACTGCTTCCTTAGGAGAACCACCTATAGTTTTAATCACTGGGAGACTTTATGGGATGTCTTTATGACCAAGGATAGAGGAAGGGAAACTAGCTTAATAAGGAACTTGAGCACAAATATTACTGTTTTCTGACAGAAACAATCTACCATTCAGAACTGGATATAACTAAACATCTACTGTTGGGTTTGTCTTAATTTCAAGTAGTTCTACTCTTATTGATAAGTGGTTGCTTCTTTAAAAGCCGAGTACCTCCAATCTGAGGTCAAGTGTTTGACCAGAAACACTCAGTTGTTAGGAAAAATTAGCCTCTGGACACCTACCAGACAGCTGAGATTTTTTAAGGCTGATCCAGAAACTAAAGTCAGGTAAATTATTATTTTTTTTTTTTACAGTAAAGCAATCCTTTAGAAGGCTGCCTATTATTCCAGAGTATATACACAGAGTCTTTAACCGCAAACATTCTCCCATTTCAGTTTACCTAAATGAGTGTAAGAAGGAAGCCACTGGAGTGTCTCCCTGGGAATGCTGGCATGTCACTGCACATAAAAGTAAGCCATTTTCTTGCTTTTATACGTGACAGCTCATTTCTACTCTTTCAAGTAATGATTCTTCCCTCAGTGCTTTGAAGAGAGTATACTCTTAAGTGTTTCTTAAGCATACTTTTCTCTGGTGAACAGCACCCTGCCAGATCTTGGCTTATTCACAAAGAAGTTTCATGGCCTTTGCTTTGATATCAAAGGGTGATGACCTTGGGATGGAAGAACACAATTCAGGCATTCTGTGCCAGAGGAAAAGCTGGCTAAACCAGTGGCTAGGTCACTGTCCTAAAGAGTTAATACTTCTAGGATTAGCCCTTCATTGCATTGTGGAGCACGGTTTTAGAAGCAACCTCACATATAGGAGGCAAAGTGAGTGGGTGATAGGATGATGCTTCTGTCTGAACAGGTACTTCCCTTGTAGCTCAGTTGGTAAAGAATCTGCCTGCAGTACAGAATAACCTGCTTTACTCAGTAGAGACATGGATTTTAATCTTAGTTCTATCAGTTACCTTATTGACAGAAGAATCACTTAGTGGCCACACTGGCTAAGATGAGGTATGGAAAATAGGTGTCTCACTCAACTAGCTCAAGTTCCTATTCAGCCAAGGCCAAAAACACAGGTGACATCAGGAACTCTATAGAATAGTTCACTCAGGGAATAATCCTCCTTTTCTGAATTCTGCCTGTGCCCAGTGCCTGACGCCTGTGGATACTGAGCAGACCGCCCACACCTGTAACCTAACAGAGGCAAACGGATTCAGCAATGGGCAGTGCCCTGAGGTAAAGAGGAACCTGATGTGTCCCTGCCCTAGAAAGGCAGGGCCAGGGGCTTCAGTGAGACACCAAGCGACCTTACAGAACCGCTTCCACAGAGCTGCTTTCATGCCGGTAGCAAGGGAGCGGCGGGAAAAGCTGTCTCCTGGCCTTAGAGCCGACTGAGAATCCAGTCAGTCACACGGCTCTTGGAAATAAGACTTTGTTTCCCAGCTAACTCCCTGAGGTAGGCTGCAGATAGCATAACAGTCCTGTGTCCGTGAGACCAAGTACAGATAGTCCTCCAAAGCCTCCATCCTTTGAAATGTAAACACGTTCCCATCTCGCACTGTTCCCTTGCTTCCCAACCCTGGCCTCCTCCTCATCTTTAGTTTGCTTGATGACGTTCATTCTTGCTGGTTTCTGACTTGGAGGGCAGTGTGCCGCTGTGATGGGGTGGGGTGTCAGATGTGGACATCCGCTGGCACAGCACTTCACCTGGTACTAGGAGGTTCCACTGTCTGCAGAGCTGGCTCCTCACACCTGGAACTAAAGGCTTCCTGAAGAGCATCTGGGTTGATTCCCTTCACAGCTGTCCATCATGACATGTTTGGAGGAGCCCCAGTGCCTGACTTGGGGTTGCATTGGGGTAGGCTGTATTTTTTTTTTTAAACAAGGTACAACTAGCAGCTGGGACTCGATCTCAACCACGGATTATTAGCTGTGGGCTACCCTGGCAGTGGGGTGACAGGCTTTGCCGTGCTTTAGCTAAGGGGGGAGGAAATGTGAAAGGAAGCTGTAGGGAGTCTAATTCTAGTCTGGCCGATAGAAATTCTCAAGAGTTTATTCCTAGCTTGCAGCCCTCAGAGGGTTGAGAAATTAGAAGAAAATGGAGTATTTTTTTAAATCCTAGAACATTTCGAACATCTGTAAAGGCAGACTAGTTTAAGAAGTAAACCCCATGTACCCATCTTTACCTTAAATTACTAACTCACAGGAAGACTGAAATTTTTGATACTCTGAAATACAAGGACATCCTCACTAGTTTTCATAAACCTTATTAGTTTCCTTGATTGCCCTTTGGACGTTCTTAAGCAGTCACTCTGATGCTCTAAGGGCTGGCTGGTAGCAAGTAACCCATTTCTCATTTTCAGCAGTACTAATGGACTCAGTCTAGTGTGAGGTCAAGGCTGCTCTCCAGACAATAGATAGTGACTGGAAACTCATTCTCTGCATTAGCTGTGCAGCTTCCCTGAAGAAAGAGAATTTCCAGACACTTCTGGTGGAATGTTCACGTTATCAATGCTTCCTTTTCTAAAGGAAATCCAGATGATAGAAGGACTAAGCTACTTACTACTGAAGTGCAGAGAGGGTTAGGCTGCAAAGGATGAAGAACATCTCACTGAAATTGGTTCCAGGAGATTTTTCCTAGGGTGTGGGAATGTGTTATCAGGTACACAGTATACACCCATAGGAGGATTAGAGGGAGAGTTCAGTGCCTTAACAAGTAAGGCAGGGTCAAAAGCGGAAGTGGTCAGAGAGCACCATGGACAGGACTGCGGGCTGGCAGTGACCCCTGGGCTGCAGGCCCAGCGAGACAGAGTGCTGGCAGCCAAGGGCCCTCCCTTCCCACCGGGGAGCGCACACAGAGCTGTGGAGGAAGTGAGTTTAAGCTGCTGGCGGCTCCTGTCTGGTGTGGTGTCTCACGTTTACACTCTAGTCTTGGAAGGTTATTGGGTCCTGTGCTTTAAAGATCCTTCTCAAGATTAAAGCAGCTATTAACTTCTTTCCATCCTCCTTGGCCTCCTATCATAGCCTCCCCCTTTGACATTCCAAGTTTTGCTAAACCGGTTGTAAGGCAATTTGCAGGTCTGCTCATTAGCTCTTGGGAACAGATAACCTTCCGAATACACCTTCTAATCGGGCTTAGATTTAACCGCCAGCGCCCCATTCCACGCCAGTCCAACCTGACAGTAACATGCCTCCATAAAGTCTCTGTGCCTCTTCCTAAAGCAGTCTGGATTGAGAGCTGTCAGAAACTCAGCAACAGGCTCGGACACCAGCACAGAGATCAAGGAGCACCAGAAATAATCACCAGGTCCAGCCACATTTCCTCAAGCAGTTCTCTATCTTCAGCTACACAAAGTGTTGTAGGACTAAACAAACACTCACACCTTTGACTTTACCTGAGAAGCTCTGGAGGTCCAGTGTGTGAGGTCTTGTCATCTTCCTGCAGCTCAACACAGGCCCAGTGCTGCAGCGTTCAGGTCATAACCGAGCAAGCTCAGCCACTCCCTGCCTCAGCATCTTGGCACGTGGTAACCTTCTCTAGGCCAGTAAGCATAAGTTACGGTATCTGGGCAGTGGTCAGACAAGGAGCAAAAGGACAGGGAAAAACCCAGCTGCAGTGCTTGCGATGGAAGGGAAACGTAGAAAAGGAGTTCTTAGAAAAGGGCTGGATTTTAAGACTAGGATTTAACCATACTTCAGATCCATGATGTGTGCACAAAATGAACTAAATCCACAGTACACTGCACAGAAAAACCACCACCCAAGTGTGACTGTAACAGAGCCAAGCCCTGGGTAAGCCTACTGCAGAGGCTCCCATGTATGAAAAATCTGCTCACGTGAGAACCAGGAGGTGGCTGAGACTGTG
Organism: Neotragus pygmaeus; assembly: GCA_006410875.1. Taxonomy (NCBI): domain Eukaryota; kingdom Metazoa; phylum Chordata; class Mammalia; order Artiodactyla; family Bovidae; genus Neotragus; species Neotragus pygmaeus. The sequence goes on from SJYV01008549.1 coordinate 306,785, forward strand.
GACACTATACAAATAGAGAACATAAGGTGACCTGGAAGATGGAGGGGAGCAGGAAACCAGAGGACCAGCTGGGGGTTTCTGAAAGTCTCAAGACAAAGCCTTGTAAATATCCAAGATGCAGAAATGAAAATATAAAAATCGGGAGGCACGATNCTATACAAATAGAGAACATAAGGTGACCTGGAAGATGGAGGGGAGCAGGAAACCAGAGGACCAGCTGGGGGTTTCTGAAAGTCTCAAGACAAAGCCTTGTAAATATCCAAGATGCAGAAATGAAAATATAAAAATCGGGAGGCACGATGTTTACAGGCCAGGGTGAATGATCACCATCTGAGGATATTCTACGTGGCTGCACAACATGGGCTCGACTGGCCTTAAGGGACTCTACAAATGTCTTTTTAAGCTGCAAAAACAAAACCAACCAACCAACCAACACAGGTACTAAAGAAAGAAAGGCCACAGAACCTAGAGATGTTTGGACAGAATGATTGTTCACACTGAGGCCACTTCTTGTGGAATATCCTTTAACACCAGTTTACTAAGTTTCTAGTAAAGTAGTAGGTGCTATTAAGAAGATAAATATGGCCCTTACCTTCCAGAAGCTCATGGTCTATTCATGGAGGCAGATAAGGAATAAGTAATACTTTTAAAAATGTGTTTGAGTCTTCAAGGAAATTCTAGAAGATCCAAAATTTTTGTGATCCACTGCAATGTCACTGGCATAAAAATAAATGTCACAGCGTGGATTACCTTAGAAGTCTATTCTGGTATACCTTTTTTGTGGGGTGACAAAAGCATCACAGACTTTTATATCGTACGTCTTATATCACGAGGTAAATACAGGCCACCATAATCTGACAAAATGACTTTCAAGGTAGTCCAAGGCGCCCCAAGGGTTCCTGGGACCCTTTCAGGTGTCTACGAGGTCAAAACTTTTCATAGTGGTTAAATAACTTACTAACAATAAATTTTATTTTAAAGGAATATTTTTTAAATTTCTATTTTAACTTCTATATAAATATTGATAAATATCAAGAGATTAGTCCACATAANAGGTGTCTACGAGGTCAAAACTTTTCATAGTGGTTAAATAACTTACTAACAATAAATTTTATTTTAAAGGAATATTTTTTAAATTTCTATTTTAACTTCTATATAAATATTGATAAATATCAAGAGATTAGTCCACATAAAGTGCTCTTTGAATTTTTTTTTTTCCTTTATTTTTTTGGCAGCATGGTGTGGCATGTGGGATCTTAGTTCCCTGACCAGGGAGTGAACCCATGGCTCTTGCAGTGGAAGCGTGGAGTCTTAACCACAGGACTGCCAGGGAGGTCCCCTCCTTACATGGTCTGAGCGTGGAGTAGTGCTGAGACCAAGAGGTCGGTGGAGTGCTGGCCAGCAGGGCACTGCTGCACAGGGAGCGCATGCCGCCGCCAGCCGGACCACGCAGCTTTCAGCCAAGGCTTCTGTGCTACGTGTGTGATTTCTCACACACCTTCCGGGAAAAATTAGACGCCAGATTTATCATAAAGACAGCAAAGCAGAATGAACCACATTCTTTTTCCTTCCCCCCTTCCCCCTTATAAACTGCATGAAGAATTTGATCTCCATCTAGGAGACAGGACTTCCCTGGGAGTCTGGTGCTTCCACTGCAGGGGGCATAGGTTCAACTCCTGGTTGGGGAGCTAAGGTCTCATGCTGCCCCTGCCAGAAAACCGGAGAGCCACAGAGTGGATACAGCAGACCATCCCACTGCCTAACAGCACACGCTAAGAGGCTTTGAGGAACTGGTCAAAACAACGGCACAGTTCTTAACACTGGGAGCATGCTTACTGCATGTCACTTACAGAATTACACGTGTACTTCTAACATGAAACCTGAATGTCACCGCTTTTAATACTTAATAACATTAACAATCAAAAGCTTTTTAACAGCACTGAGGATTAAAAAACTACCTTTGAAACTTCTGGGTTCATGGAATCTAAAAGAATACGGTTTTGTTCTGGGATTCATATATCAGCATTCCTAAACAAAATTATTTTAAGTTGAAATCACTAAGGCTGGTTACTTGATCAAAAACACTGATTTCATAAGCATCTGTACAAACCTGGAGAGGCCCGAGACAGCTTGTGAGGTGGGGTTTCTGAATCTTAGTACATGGTGGACGCTCAGCTCCTCCAGATCGTCTTCAAGGTGGAGCTAAGACTCTGGGAGGACTGGACTCCAGTAACACTACTCGAAATCAACAGTGCCTCCTACAGCCAGGACGCCTTCTGCTCTAGCTGTTATTTTGGGGACAAAATGCACGACCCAGCTCAGACTGTCACAGAAAGCATTTATTACCAGAGGAAACCAGGAGATGCTGGAGCCCACGCAGGGCAGTGTGTGCGATCGGGGCGAGGGGACAGCAGGCGGGGACCCCATCACGCATGGCCAGGGGGTCTCTGCCTGGCAGGTTTGCTCGGCCTAGGAGACTCCAGCTGGGTTTGTGTTTGTGGAGCTCAGGGAGGCGAGTCTCGATAAGCAGGCTTTCTCCTGGACAAAACAAAGGACAGCCGGAACCAGGGCAACAGCAGCACAGACACCACCGTAAAATGGAAATCAAATTAGGCTCACTCTATCAGGAAGTGCGTTTCACCCTGATCGTAAAACAAGGGGGAGAAGGGAGCGCTGGGCTCTACGAGACAGCCTGTCTCTGAGATCAGATGCTTTTAGAAGTTAAACACTGGCAGGGCCTTTCCCCTTGCTAATCCAAGCAGCACACAATTTCCAAGCCAGCTTTAAAAGCTATTGTTATCTTTGTTATCTGTTGTTATTTGGATTTTGAACAAAATTGATGGAGTAGGAGCCAGTAGAGGAATCCTGTTTGATCTGGAAATTCTCTGTGGAGAGTCCAAAAGGCCGGAGAACCAAGTTCCCAAGATCTTTTAGTTTACCTGCAATGTAAAAGCAAAAAGTCCAGTAAAAACAGGGAGGCGGCAGAAGCTGGAGATTCCAACTGCCTTCCTATTTGACTACAAAATAGAGTATTCCTCTGCAGTTAAAGAAACTCCTGCTTTTAAAATTATGAAACCCTCAGCCCCCAGTGTACAAACAGCAGACCAGTCATTTCAGTGCTATCCACCTGAGCCATCGCTTGCACAGATGAGCACAAGGGGCCCCGCTGGGACAGCAAAACTTCTTGGCCACACTGGCCAGAATCCCCAGGGGACAGGCTCTCTGGGCTGAGTGATGAGCTGCTGCCCCGGGGACTGAAGGCCAAGCCTGGTGGGGAGGGCCGAGGCGCCTCCAAGTCTGTTCTCCATGAAACAGCAGAGCCACTTGCTGAATCTAATTCCACTCAGCAGATTTCTACTGAACCTGAGGTTGAAACTCAAGAGCCTCCTGCTTTTCCAAGTCAAGTCTCAGCTTCCAAACCAAACTCATCATTTCTGGGGAAACGGGAGGTCTTGCTCTCCTGTACAGCTCTATCAACCTCAACAGCCTAGTTTCCCTCCCTGAGTTTCGGGCTTTGTCAATCACAAGGTGAGTTCATGTCATAAAGTCAAATGAACACACACACAGCATAACCATGGATTTTTATGTTGATTCTCCATGTAAGGGGGACATGGAGCTTATACACAAGTAGGAGTTTCCAGGACATTTGGGAGACTGGGATTTGTGGGGCAACAGGATGGAATATTTGAAACGAGGGTGTTTTGGAAAATCTTGGCTAGGATGGGTAAATACGCATTTCAGTCATTTCTAAACTGTTTTAATTTTTCTTGCAGGTCTGCTTCCAGTGGAGGAGGAGGAGGGTAAAAGAGAAAGAAACCCCTGCTCATCAGAGGTACAGGTTCCTTCTCACCTTGCTGCCCTTGTTGGCAGCTTTGTTGCTCTGAGATCTCCCACTTTGAAATAAATCCCAGGTAAAGAACTTAAAGATGCATGCCTTTAAATGCCAAGGCCTTTCCTGGGAACTCTTGGAAAGAACTTTTGGACGCAGTCTGAGATTTAGCCCCAGGAAAAGCTCATCATATTCACAGAAACCCAGACTGACCACTCTCCAGACAGGCTTCCCAAATCCGAACGCACGTGTTCAGTGCTGCTGATGGAGGGGGAGTCACTGCACAGGCCGTGTCCCTGCGCGCTGGAGGCAGCGCAGAGAGGCCCCGCGTGGGGCAGGAGACGGATGCGAGACTAGGAAGCCAGGAAAGACAGGGCCTCCCCAGGAGAGCACGTGTCAGCCAGAACGCTGGCAGTTTGTCTTGGGACTGAAGAAAGAGGACAGGGAGGGAACCAAACATTTAAAGAAGCCCAATAAAATGTCACTGCTGGCACAATCCTTGGCTCCTCTGACAGAGTGAGTGAAGCAAGGAGGTGCCTGTCCCAGGCCTGGGGCCACCACCCAGGGGAAGGGATCACGGCATGGCCATGTCCACGGCCAGAACAACAGTCTCCAGGGCAAACGCGTGTATTATCTGGTGTCCACGACAGGAGGCACTGGCATCTAAAAAGTACTAGTTACTCTGGTGTAACTTCTGAGATGCTCACAGTCTAGCAGGCAGACACAGATTGGGGTGAGTGCAGAGGAGCCCCCAGGCCCGTGCAGGGGTGTAAGGCAGGCGTTTCAGGAGGGCAGAGGCTCTGAAGGATGGGAGCAGATACTGAAGGTAGTGAGGAGGCCCCTGTACCTTGGAGATGGCAGTGAAGCCAGGGCACAAGTATTCACACCGAGGACAGAGCGGAGCAGGGGCTGTGCACTGGCCCTCGCTTTGCCCATCAGGCTGAAGCGCCTGCACCGCAAGGAGCTGGGGACCTCAGCCTGGCTCCACTGAGTGGCAGCCAGAACACGCACTTCTCTGGATGCAGGGCGCCTCCACGCCAAGGTTGCAGGTCCCACGGCTGTTCAGTCAGTGACCGAGCCCTGCAGGACAGAGCAGGGGCCCCTGTGACAGGCGGTGTTGGCTCCCCAGTGGCTTTGCTGAAGCATCCCCGGGACTAACCTGCAGGGCAGGACTTCTCTGACTCCTCTCAGGGACCTGACAGGATCCCAGTCACGTCCAGTTCCCTGACTCTGCTCACTTCCCCTTGCAAGTGCTCCCTCTAATAAACCCCTCATATTTCTAATCCAATCTTTGCTTCTGTTTCTCCAAGGTCCCAACCTAACACACGTGGCATCACTTTTTCCTTTTATTCTTGTATCTCTGCCCTCATAACATTCCACAACAGCTTGACTATTACCACAAGAACAGCAGAACAGAAGATGGGAAGCCTGCCTGCCAAACAGATAACGCACATAAAGTCCCTGGCAGGTACCAGACATGTAATAAAGACACATGGCTAAACAGTCTCCACGTAAGAGAAGACCCGAGGTTACCTGACTTGAATTAACCAACATGTAGCAAGTACATATGTGCAGTGGGGGATTCAAAGATACATGACTTTGTCTTTACACCAAACTAAGCTTAGGTCTGATGGAAAAGCACACACACACACAGGCCAGTGCACATGGAGTCGAGATGTAAAATGCTGTGAGAGTCAGTAAGCAGATGATCCCCTCCAGCTTGGGCAGGAAGGGGGAAGACCTGGCAGAGCGGTATATGTGAATCTGCATTTCAGTCACCAAGGACAGGCAGATTTGCAATGGTCTGAGACAGAGCAGGCAAAAATGAGAGACAGGTGGGCAAGAGAGGGCGGCGAGTCCATAGGACTGAAAGGAAGGCAGGAGGGTGCGGCCAAGGACACTGAGTTGGAGAACAGCTTTCAGTGTTAATGCTGTGCGGCAAAGTGAAGAATAGGTTCTGACAGAGCTAGTGCAGCATTACAGGAAGAGGCCATGATGTCTATGCTGTCGGGTAAAGAAGCTCTGAAATTAGGGATATGGAAATAAAAGACACAAACTACTATATATACGATAGATAAGCAAAAAGATACACTGGGAATTATACCCGTTACCCTGTAAAAACTTCAAATGGTGTATAATCTGCATAAATCCCGAATCACTACGCTGTATACCTGAAACTAACAATGGAGCTGATGGTTTGTTTAGTTGTCGTGTCCGACTCTTTGCAACCCCATGGACTATAGCCTGCCAGGCCCTTCTGTCCGTGGAATTCTCCAGGCAAGAATACTGGAGTGAGTTGCCATTTCCTTCTCCAGGCAATCTTCCCAACCCAGGGATGGAACCTGCCTCTTCTGCACTGCAGGTATTTTTTTCTTCTGCTGAGCCACCTTTGAAAATCAACTACAGTTCAACTTGACGACGCTCTAAAATCAGCATAGGACCGATGGGGACATAAGGAAACAGAGCCCAACATTAAGGTGGAACCAAGTTGTGGTGTCTGCCCAATTCACCCTGTTTACGACGGTGGTAGAAAAGCACCTTCAGGGAGAGCAAGCTTTCGGCTGTGCACACGATCACACACTCACAGACTTCCTGCTGCTGCTCAGTCAGGCTGGACTCTCAGAGACTCATCAGCTTCTGCAGACCCTAGATAGGGCCATCTGCCATCTGGCCCATCTCCCACACTCTCCACTGGCTGCCAGATTTTACCCGCCCCTTATGTGGGCAGTAATCAATCAGGTTCTCTTCTTTCCACTCGTAGCAAACCTGGTACCACCACTCAGCCTGAACGTGTCCACATGTCCTTAACTGTAAGGATCTCATCTCTCAGACCAGATCCCATGGCAAAGAGAAGAGTCCAACAGTGCTTGGGCTCAGACAAGAACACTTATGACTAGAGATCAAGGCTTGGCACTGGATCCGGTTCTGATAAATACTAAATTTCTGTGTCTGCAAGCAACACTATTATAATAAACCAACTGACTTGTTATAGATCACTTCTCTTTGGAGATAGTGACTGTGCAGTAGTCAGCTTACTGTCAGGAGAGGCAAGAAGACTGTTTTCACCTTCTCAAGATCACTGAGGTCTGGGCCTCATGGAATAGATCCTCTATTAGGAGAACCAGACTGCACACAAGTGAATCCTGACACTGCATTTCCTCTTCTGAGGAAGAAACTTAGTTTCTGAGGCAAGAAACTAAGCCGTGCAGCTGACTCCTAATGTCCTCTGAGCAAAAGGCAAATTAAGAGACAGCATAGAATACAGAAAATAAAACTTACACCCAATTCAAATGCTTATAAATTAGCTCCTGGGTGAAAGTGGAAGTTAGTTCCTTACCAAGAACTAACTATCAAAGCAGCAGGAGTGATTCTCCTGAGGGGAGGAGCTATGGGAATAGCAACCAGGAAATGAAGCAAAAGGCAGGGAGGGCACTGAAACCCCAAACTGGTCTTCCCTACTGAGGGGCAACAGCAACGTGAGCTGGCTGAGACACTCTGCTGGCCAGACCTACCGCATGGCAAGTGCACAGTCTGAGCTAAGGACTAGGGAGTGCAGCAGGAAGAAAATGTGGGAAAGGAGCATGGCTGCAGCAACTTCAGGGACAGTAACAGGCGAGGGAGCGACCAGATTCTAGGACCCTGAATCACCTGCACAGAAGCACTTAATGCAAAGGAAGAGTCAAACGAACCCTTACGATGACATGAACAAGTTACCTTCAGCTCCACATCTCACTTTTTAACATGGACCATGCAAGGTGGTGTTCTTAATTTAGTTCACAAATGCACACTCATTAGGATGCTAGTGGACAGCAGTGAACACCTGAGTAACTTCAGGAGTCGGGACTGGTAACATGTTCCAAGAAGGTGGAAGGAGGGGTTGGTACAGGTGGAAAGCTGGACTGGATGACAAACAAGGCCCCCGTGTGTGCCGAGCAGCTGGAAGCTAGTGACAGAAAGGCAGAGTCACTGGAGCAACACCTCGCCCACGGCTCGACCTTTGAGGGAGTCAATGAGTTCCACATCCAGCTTTAGGTTTTCCAGGTCAGGACAGACTCTCAGCTGAGGTGGGAAGACAGATCATCTGGAATGGGTGGAACAGAAGCTAGATGCTCTGTCCAGGGCTTCTTTCCCACCTCATCAAACCACTGACTATACCCTGCAGTCCTTTTAAACCTCATGTTCCCTGGCTACAACAGAGAGGCTGTCTTCCCAAAGAGAAGAGGGCAAACAAGTGACGGACCGCTTTCCTCTACTCTAACGCCGGCACGATCGTCCTCTCTGGCAAGGACTGTGGCACTGTGACCAGGGCCACTCCTGCTCCAGGGATGCCACTTACAAACGACAGGCCAAGAGAGGAGCGAGCATGCCCTGCCCACTCACAGTTTCAACTGGAATTTTTTTCTCAAGGAGGGGGGTACATTTCCAACAAAAAGGAAGTCAAGTTACAGAGAGAAAAGGAAAAGAAAATCAAGAGTACTGAACAAACTGAAAGTCATGCAGCCCACTGCAAAAAGCCTGCACAGGACTTCTGAGTAAGTGATGTGGCTCTGTGCATCTGGAAGGACCAGCCTCCAAGGATCTCAAAGTGCACGAATCAAAGCTAGTTCATCTGTACTGAGGAAGGAACACACCAGGAAGCTCATACAGTGCTGAGAGTGACTTCTCCCTTTAAGGCTCTCCTATGGTAGATGATACCAAGAAGCAGTATTTTATTCACTATCATTATATTCATGAAGAAAATAAAGGAGTCCGGTCATTCAGACTACTGATGTGTAACAACCAACTGACGTATGATTTATCAAGCGACTTAAGTTGTTCATGAAAGGAACAACATAAGTAACTGCCAAAACCACAAGACAAGAAACATCAGCTTATGAGAACTGAGGGACAAGGACAGATGGAACTCAATTCCATCTGGAACCGACAATGGCAGTAAGATTCAGTTTATATCTATCCATTTATTGTTTCATGGTGATTAAAAAAAGTGGACCCAGAGACCAGTGCCTAAGTGAGCAGTACAGTCATTCACCAAGTCTTCTCTTTCAGCACAAAATCCAGCTCAGCTAAATGCAACATCTTTTTCCTTTTTGCTAAAATAATCATTGTGAATAGGTGAGGAATACTCTTTTCTTCCTTCTTTGAAGAAAAAGAACCTCCAAAATAACTTTTTGGCTCAGACATGATGTCAAATTTGATTAAAAATGTAAATTAGAGAAAAAGCCAATTTTGGAAGAACTGAGGAAGGCTCCACAGATCTGCCCACGTCTGAAGCAACTCTCCTAGGAGTCTGAGCCCACCCAGCAGGGCCCACACCTGGATTTACTAGGTCAGTAGTTTCTCCTCAATCAACTCTGTCAGTGATCTTTTGGGAAATTTGTCTCATTCTCTGATACTGATGTCTAAAGGCCATAAATGGCCAGGCTCAATATATTTTAAGTGATCTTTCCTTTTGGCCCATGCGACCGCAATTCATGATACAGATTCTTCATAAGGAAAACATACAGGAGGTCATGAACAGACAACTATCACACAGGTTATAAGCAGATTATGCTGGGCAGGTCTCTGTCCAGGAAACTTTACTCCTCTTGGTCAAGCAGACTGTTTACAATGAAGAGCCCTCTAATCCCAACCATAAACACGGTTTGGCCAATATAAGAACTAAAACATGGGTCAAATGAAACCATTTCCCCTGACTCCACCCACACAGTTTTTTCCCCTCTTCCCATTTACTACTAATTCTTACCCTCTCATGTCTTCTCAAATACTAAAGGGCCTCTGAATGTTATTTTCAAAACAAAAATTTTTCACAGGGTACTGTCTTGTACTGATTGCATCCTAATGAACTTAAAAACTGAAGTTGTTTCCTCAGTGAGCAAACTCAACTGTTTTTATGAAATCGATCTGAAAGAGAGGTTGGTTGCACCCCCAGGGTTGGGCGTTAATTATGTTTGCATTTTGAAGGCAGGAAAACTTACCAAAAAAATAAAAGCAAAATGGAAGTTTAGTTTTTGAAAAGCTGATATCCACTCTAAACCACATTGGTTCTTTAGACTCAAAACTGAGTAAGAATTGACAAGCCCCAAGGTGCTGGTGCCCCATGATACTGATACTGAACCACAGAAGGGCCTCAAAGCTGTTTCCAACTGTTGAGTTTCTTCTAATGAATAAAAGGACGGATGGCCGCATCCCCCAGCTTCTGAGCTATTAATGGTAAAGAGAAGGTAAGGGAGGCAGACTTACCTAACATCTCTTCCTTCAGTCTTTCATTACGTTCTTCAATTTGCTTAGGTAATCTCTGAGGGAAAAAGCACCAAAACAAGGGTTGTGAAAATCTTTTGGCTATATTTTGAACTTGAGAAACATTTTTACAAACCTTGTGTGAAAATGAGATCAGGTTAAAGCACACATATATGATCCCACTAACTATAGAAAAATTCCAAATATTTCTCTGTGGGGGCACTACAGAGACAGGAGTTTTGTTTGATTCAATGCTATACACAGTTCCTGGATCACTGGAGTGGACTCAGGAGGGCCTCGATAAAAATCTGGTGAAAAATACACACACACACACACACACACACACACACACAGAGACACACACACACACACAGAGAGAGAGAACATCTGAAGGGATAAGCATCAGATGTTTACAGTGGTGTATTCAGGTGGTGGGATAACAGCTGATATTTATATATATTTTCTGCTCACTTGTATTTTTTAACTTGAGGTCCTTTCTTTATGTAACTTAACTGTTGAGAAAGCATCAGATCGACATGAGATATTCTGAAATGATCATCCAGCTTAGGGCTTTTCAACCTGGCACTACTGAGTCTGGATGGGGCAGTTCGCTGTTGGGGCTGCCCTGTGAACAGTGCAGTGGTCAAAGCACCCCCGGCCTTCAACGATGCCAACAGGACCCTCTCCACCACGACAAAGTGCCCCCCACGTAGCCAAATGTCCCCCGGAACCAGACTGCCTCCAGCTGAGAGCCGCAGATCTGCTCTGGGCACTGTTAGCTCTGGAGTTGCCCACACACACTCTGCAATTCCAGTATTAACTCTGTTCCAATAATTCAAGATAAAATAAATTCTTTACGCCTATAACAACAAGCTTTAATAAAAGGCTCACTTTGTCTTAACACTAATTTGACAAGGATAAAGGCTACCATGAATTTAGCCAAGATTTTAAGTACTCTATTCCCTTTCCTCATGTCCAATTTAAGTTAATCCTAACACCATTCAGAGATATGTTAAAAGTCAGATAAAGGATTAAAACTGCTTTCAAATTATGTATGTATTTTAATTACCCAAATGAACTTTTCTCCGATTACTCCATTTCTAGGTAAATTTTAAAAGACCTGTTGTGACCGAAGGAACTCACCTCAAGTGGGTATAAAAACAAAGCAAAACAAAACCCAAACTACCTAGGATATTGATATGAATGCAGGGAGATGAGTCAACAATTCTCAGGTCTGCCTGGTGGAAAAACACTCCCATGAACTAAATGGGAGATCCTGTGGAGTAGGGGCTCAGATGCCCTCAGGGCACTGACAGGAAACGTAAATAAGTAATGGACCGGGTGTAAGGCAATAGCACTGGTGTGCTCAGCCATGTAACCGGAGCACTCCAGCCCCACGCCAGCATGTGCGAGTTCAAGGAGGAGCCAGCATGTCCACATTTTCCAATTTTCAAAAGGAGCCCGACTTCGATTTTTACCCATTTAATTTTATCCACTTGAAATGGATAAAAGTTTATCCATTTAAAAATTCTTTCCATTTTTAAATGTTGGTAAACTAGCCTCAATTGAAAAAAAACAAAACCAAAAAGTCTGGCTGAATAAAAGATGCCTGTAGCTCTCTGGCTCCTGCCATCTCTGCTACATACTGGGTTCAGGACAGACCTCCCATTCTAATGCCCTCTGAAAAGTCCAGCAATCAAGAAACCTGTTTAGTTAAAAGCCAGTGTCAGTCGAACTTATTTGAACACCTGTTATTTTGGGGCAGTGAGACACACATCCAACTTTGCAGCAAATCCTTAAGAGTACACATTACTCTATGCATTGGAGATAGAGAGTGATGATAAAGATAAAAGCACAAACATACAGTTATTTTTAAAGAGAGGAAAACAAGTACTATTTAGTTTTAATTTACTGCTGACATAAAAATATGACATTTAGAAGGAAAAGGATTTTTAGTGACATGGACAAGAACTAGAGTCATTTTAAGAGGGATAAAAAGATTAGGATATATTCAATGAGAAATGTTCTGCACATATGACAATGAGTAGAACCTTGGTGACTGAGTAAGGAAAAGAAAACCAGAAATTTATTATCTATAACATTAAGGCTCACTCTTGACTAAACTGTACACCTATAAGCGGACAAGGTTTCCCTAGTCCAGCAACGAAATAAAGTTCTTGTTAACCCTAGAGGTCAAAGGTTTATACAAGACAACAGTTTTAGAATGAATATTAAACAGTACAGGGCGCAGTGCGTTATAGTCACCACTTCAAAGCTTTATCTCCTGCATATTCCTTCCAATAAGCTTCTCAAAAGCATAGAAATGGCATGTAGTTGTGTCTCAAAAGATTATTTAAGATTCAATGACCAGTAACACAAGGAACAGAAAATATTTTTGTAAAAAATCAAGTTTACCATGCAAGCTTCTCTTGCTTGATGTACTGATGGGTCTTTTTCTAATATGGATTTATAGTCTTCCAGGGCTTCATCCAGCTTGTCAGTCTTCTCATACAACTCTGCTCTCCTCAGTATTGCCCTGATATAGCTGGGGTTTAACTGAATTGCTGTAAAAGGGGAAGAAGTAACTGTTACCATGAGGAAAAAGGGCCTACACACCCTTAGTCATATCAAGTTTCCTCAATAATCATTCTCCATGGCTCCATAAGAAGAGTTATTTGTTAAAGGTTATACCTAGGGTCAGCAAACTTTTTCTGTAAGGGCAGGTAGTAGAGATGTCAGGCTTTGTGGGACAGACGGTTACAAGTGTTGGACTCTGCTACTGCAGCATGAAAGCAAGCGCAGACAATGCACTGGCAAATAAGGGTGACGGTATCACAATGCAATTTTATTGATGGGTACTGAAACTTGAATCTCACATAATTTTCATGTGTCCTGAAATATTACTTCTCTTTTGATTTTATTTCCAATGATTTAGAAATGTAAAAACCAGTCTTGCTTGCAGGCTGTACAAAAGAAGGTGGCATGCAGGCTGAATTTGGTTTTGTGGCTGTAGTTTACCCAACCCTGGTCTATACCCCAGGTCCTGGTTTCCACCTAGTGAACAGTGAGGGGAATTTGAAGGTGCATGTTAAAGAACTGAGGCAGAACAGTGGCAGACTATCATTTACTCTCTCGTTTTCTAGCCCTCAACTACGGAGGTCACACAATGACAACTAAGGTTATATTTTTAGCTAAATCCTCACTGTCCCTTCAAACTCTTGCTCTAACACCCTTAGGTCACTAGTGTGTAATATCCTTTCTTGGATCCAACAACAAATGTCTTATAATAATCCGGTGCCCATGTTTTGGTTCAAGTACACTACATTCTTCTATTCTTGTGTTTTTCTTTTTTTCTGTTAAAAAGCAGTATCATGGCTCTAAAACTTTTTTCTTTTCAAATGACGTCCTCATTTTAAAATTCATTCATGCTTTCAGTAACTGTCTGTTTATACCTAATATATGCACTAGGGTAGTGACCCTCCAGAGTACAGTGGTAACCAGAACAGACCAGGTCCAAGTCCTCATGAGGCTTTAAGCTATTCTAGGAGGCAACAGAAGATGGCATACAAATAATTTCAGATAGCTATAGAGCTACAGAGAAAAATAAAGGTGATGTAAATTCAAGAGAAGAGGGGAATAAGTGACTTTAAAAAGAGTGGAAAGAATATGAAAAGGGATTATTTGAGGGAAGCCAGCTATTTGAAAAACTGAGGGAGACAGTATAGGAAAAAGAACTAAAAAGAGTAAAGGATCTAAAAGCAAGAATAACTTCAGCATCTTGGTGACAAGTAGAGGTGCAGAAGAGATGAGGTGGAACATACACAACAAGCAGGTCATGGAGGCCTTGCTGGCCAGGGAAAGGGGCTTGGACTTTTTCTATTTTGTATTTTTTTAAAAGCTTTTATATTGGAGTAATACAGTTGATTCACAATGTTGTGTTAGTTTCAGGTGTAGAGCAAAGTGATTTAGTTACACACACACACAGCAAAGTGATTTAGTTACACACACACACACACAAACACCCCCCCCCCCCATTCTTTTTCAGATTCTTTGCCCATTTAGGTTAATACAGAGTACTGAGTACAGTTTCCTGTGCTACAGAGTAAGTAGGTCCTTGCTGACTGTCTGTTGTAGTTCTTTATTGTAATTTTTATTGGAATATAGTTCATTTACTAGACCTTTTAAGTGTGATAAGAAGCCACTGGAATCATTTCAAGCAGATTGACATAATCTGATTTACAGTTTTAAAAGCTCACTTTGGCTACAGTGTGAAGGGTATGGGTGGAAGCGGTGAGACAGCTGGGAGGTCACTGCAATAGTCCAGATGACAGCGGATGCTCACTAAGCTGCTAGACGTGGAGATGGAAAGGAGAGGCCAGATTAAGGAACTGTCTCTGAATCAGAGCCCAGTGGACTTGCTAATTAATTAAGCCATGTGGAATGAGAGAATAACTCAGGGATGACTCCAAAGAATGGATAATAATGCCATTCACTATTATGCCATTCACTAGTATGAAAAAAACTAACTGTAAGCTGTTTTCATGCATTCATGTATGTGTGGGGCTGGGAGGCACCAGAGTGTTCTGGGCACGTTACATCTGCCACGCCATGGGACCAGACATCCCAGGGAGATGTCAAGTTTGCAGTGGGATACAGGGCTCCAGACTAAAGGGCAGGGCCGAAGATATAAACTACACGGTATGGATGGGCTACTTAATGTGCAGACAGTCTTTCAATGAAGCAGATGACAGAAATGGTGCAGTGGCTGGAAGGGGATATTGGTTCAGGAGAAGGTTTTCTGAAAGAACCTAAACTGTAGGATTTCAACTTTACACACTGTCAAGCTCCCCTTAGTCTAGCAGACCATATTCTCTTAAAATACTCCAGTGACCTCTACTACATCATCTTTTAAAAAACTGAACCCCCTAGTTTACACTTTAACGCCTATACTGCCCCCTTCTCAACTAGTGGATAACTTGTAACAATGCAAATACTGACTGAAGAGATGGAATCCTTCTAGGATTACTCTTCTTATTGGCCGCACAGCTGACAGGATCTTAGTTTCCCAACAAGGACTGAACTCGGGCTCTGGCAGTGAAAGCACAGTCCCAACCACTGTACCAGGGAACTCCCTATGACTGCTTTATAAAAACCTCTAACGCCAGCATACCACTCTAACTTGTGACTTGCTTTCTCAATCCATATAGAGAATTAACTTAAACTTTATTTACATGCCAAGGCTAAAAGCATAAAGGTGACTGGCATTAAATATTGTTCCACAGTTTTCACACAGTTTCTTATATAGTATTTCATAGTAAAGAGCTCCAAATGAGTTAAGTCCTTTGCCAAAGTTTGTAGAGTGGGCATGTGTTTATTTGAGGGGCAGAGGAATGAAAGGTCCTGTATATCCAAATAATCTGTACTACTTAATCCAAATAAACTGTACTACTGTTAATGTATTTTGCGCATGGATTCAATAAACCATATGTAGTCATAACAACTAAGTATAAGCACATGTATTTTGGTTTAACCAAAAACAAATCTGGAAAACAAACACTTCCCCCCACTTCCTCTCATTCTCTTGGCTCCTAGACTGAGGGCGACAGCTAGAGATGTACTGTTTTCTAGTGTATTCCCTGCTAATCACCTTACAAGCCATTTTCTCACCATTTGGTGAGAGAAAAGAACTCTGAAAACTGCAGCTTGTTCCTAACTTAAACTCGTCAAACCCACACATCTCACAGAGATTAAGGTTAAATATCTTCTTCCAAACAAAACAGTACATTTAGAATTAGTTCCAGTCCAAGATAGTGATAGATCAGAATAAGTTTGCTAGATCCTAATATGTTAAGTTTCATTCAGAGACTATAATGAATTGCCAAGTATAAAGAAGAGAAGGTGACTAATTAATGTTATTTAAAAATCTCAAGAAATAAAACAGATGAGGGAATTCATGCTTGGTCTGAGAGTAGGATTTGATAATATATAAGGTTCTTTTTTTTTTTAAAATAAAGTTCTTTTAAACTCTGATTCTCTCAGAGAAAATATTATCCGAAATGGAGAAGAAAAACACAAATTTAAAAAACAATATTAGCTTGAAAGAACTCATGCGAGTNTGATAATATATAAGGTTCTTTTTTTTTTTTAAATAAAGTTCTTTTAAACTCTGATTCTCTCAGAGAAAATATTATCCGAAATGGAGAAGAAAAACACAAATTTAAAAAACAATATTAGCTTGAAAGAACTCATGCGAGTAGCAAGATGCAAGGAACAAGATTATGTGTGTTACCCACACCAAGCAGGTTATAAAGACAAGACAACCATCTGGCCTGTCAGCACATTTTTCAGAAAACAAACAAACAATAATGACCCTATGTCTGGAGCTGTCTCTATGAGGTGGTAGAATGAAAAGATCATTATGGAACTCAGACATCAGATGACAAAGACTGGATTCACTGTGTTGAACTGGATAAAAAATGATGGCAAGGAGATTTGGATTAAGTACAACATCTGAACGGAGTACCGTTTCCCTAAGAGAAACCACCACTGCTATCCAAGCACAGAGATTCAGAAGCCCCAACAGCAGCTAAGATCTTCAATTTCAAAGGCAAGCACACAAGTATATACTGTTTCTGTGGCCAAGGTAGGTCTGAATTTTCTCCACGTATTTACCAATACAGGATAAGCTGACTGAACTGTCCATTCAAAAAATGCTTTCACTAAGATGACTACTGTGCAGGACACCTCTGAGAAAGACCCAAAGCTTCTCATTTAGCAGCCCCAGAAGGGTGCATGTGTATAAGTACACATCTGACTGAGAGCCTCTGTATTTGTTGTCTAGCTGAAGTAACAGGCTTCCCAGGTGACTCAGTGGTAAAGAATCCACCTGCCAAAGCAGGAGACAAAGGTTTAATCCCTGGGTCAGGAAGAGCCCCTGGAGAAAGAAATGGCAACCCACTTCGGTATTCTTTGCCTGGGAACCCCATGGTCGAAGGAGCCTGGTGGGCTACAGTCCATGGGGTCACAAAAGAGTCAGTTACAGCTCAGCAACTAAATAACAGCTGAGGTAATGCTCTTGTATGTTAACATGTACAAGACCAAAAAGCTGTACCTTTGCTGCAGTCACTGATGGCCATCTCTTTCTTGTCCTAAAAGGAAATAGATCATTAATATGTGTCACCCTAATTCTGTCTCAACAGCTCAAAGGCTCAATGACATAAACTGATCGTTAATAATTGCTTACATAGATAGATGCATGCTTTTCAAGGAAATCACACCAAAACATGCGTGCCACTTCCAAGCTAAAATTCAAACTATGCTGACAGCTGACTTCAAAGCCTCCTGGAAACAAATTATTCAAGGAGCTTGCTCCTGAAGTATCTTTATTTACAGATTGCTGCAATTAGCCTGTGACATTTTACATTAGAATGTTGATAGTGAGAAAACTCTTGTTATCAATAAACAGGACAAATGACTGACACATGAATAACTGAATGAGTAACCTTCCTCGTTGGTGAACTGTTACATATCACACCCAAAGTGGTATTTTCCAGAAAGTACAGAGGTGGTCCATATACAGACAGAGCATGGCTTGTCATGTAGTCTCAGTTATGAACCTTAATTCACTGACCAAACAAAAATACAAAAGAATCTGCCAAATATCTAATTTAATTTGCTGAATTGAGAAGCATGGCATAGTGAAAAGAACACAGGATTTCAAAAGAACTAGATTCTAGCTTGAGAACCAGATTCTCAAAAGAACTAGATTTTAGCTCTGATATTCACCTGCTATTTAATTTTTCTAGGCTCTAAAATGTCTTTTTTCCAAATTGGAAATGTTCTACAATGTTTGTTAGAGAGATGTTAGTTCAAATAAGTGTTTAATACTTCCATAATGGCTACTATGGCAAATGCCAAATCCTTTGTAGAATATTTTAGAGCACTGTCTACCAAACTGAGTTTCAGGATTCAATCAAAAACAGTTCCAGGATGGGGAGTGACCGCTTAATGGGTTTTTCCTGGGGTCATAAAAAATTTCTGGAACCGGACATGATGATCATTGCCTGATACTATGAATGTATCTAAAAATGGCTAAAATGGTCAATTTTATAGTATGTGTACTTTACCCACAATAAGCAAAAACAGGTTCCAGAGTCGTCTGGGAAACACTAACTACATTATCTCTTCCAATGTCCAAAATAGCAATTCACATACTAAAAACTCTAACAAGAAGTCCTATAGTACAGAAAACTGCAAGCCAGTATTTCCCCAACTTTTAGACAACTGTTAAGTCTGAGACACACAATGTCATTTTAAAAGTTTCTGATACAGGAGTAAATCTCTATAACTTGTGTGTACAGCTGATGTGGTGGTATTCTTTGTGCCCCCAAGTAACTATTCTTAGAATCTATTTTTTGTGGGACTCCGTTTACTGTTGTGTAGTCAGGCCTAGAGCTGAAACCTGCCCTAACTCCAAGTTTGCCTTTTCCCCCTCCAGACGTGAAACATAAAGCTTGGCCAGGCATACCCCATCAGGGATGCTGAGCCTGCAAACTTGTCTATCAGAAATTCTTCTTAAAATAGTTAACCCATCACTTCCTTAAACTCAGAATAGGCTCCTTAAATCACTTCAGTGCATTCCTAAACGTCTCCAAGTCTGTAATTTTAGAATCTTCTTAAAAATATTAAGAATGAAAGTTGAAAGAATAAAACAAACAAAAAGAGCCCACCAGCAAACTTATCCCTTGTAGAGGTCAGAGTTACAGAGCAAGTTTCTTCTGAGTTCCCCTCGGCTGTGACAGACAGAAGACTAGCAAGGCCATCATCTTCCTAACTCAGGAACGAGGTGCTCATACTAGCCTAATGCTAGCAATGTCTCTAATTCTGGCAACTGTGAGAACAAAGAATCCCAAATTCCAGGAGCCAAATGGGTATGGTGCGTTTTCTCTGACACTGAAGGTGTCCTCGATCTCAATTCACAGTGACAATTTCTAGTCTATGAATGTGGCTTGATGTCTCCCAGAGGCAAAAGTGAAATCAGAATTTTCCAGCTAAGTGGAAAGACTGTTAGTTGTGAATTCTGATCGATGGTAGAATGTTCTTTTAAATAAATCTAAAAATTGTTTTATTTCCCTTCATACAAAATGTCTGTTTGTATACTCTGTATGCTCTAGAATTATTCCCTCTTATGTCACATGAATCACTCTAAAAATATTAAAACTTCACCCTGGACACTGAATCCAGTAACAAAACACACAAGCCTGGATTAAAATAAAACTTTTTGAATGCCCAAACATTCAAGCGCAGCCCCCACTTTCCCCTTTGAAAACCCTCATCACTCAACATCAAACAGAAAATGACATAGATACCTGATCAAAACAAACAGAAAACCACTTCACCCAATCTTACGCTTGCTTTGTGGTTGCTTAAAGGTAAAAAAAAAACTCTACCCTTGTGCTTTGAATATAAGTATTCTTTAACAAGTGGTACTGTTGTTTTTTTTTTTCAAGCTTTCACCATTTCAATCCAGCAAGATTTACTATGCTGTCTAAATAGGAATATCAACAAATCACCAATCTAACTTTTAATACCGACATGATGCCAAACAAATATCATGACACTCTACTCTATATTCACCCCGCAACACCAAGTTCTCAGTCCTTTGAAAGTACAAAAATGCTTCTGAATTTTCCTTGACACCTATTTTGCATTTAAGGGTACTTTTCACCCCAACTTTTGGATGCTTCTCCCTATGTCCATACTTTCAACAGAAAATCAGAATCTCAGGGATAAGCACCTTGAAGTCCAGTTTCACGCACTGCTTCCTGTCCCTTTGAGTCTTATCTAAAGTTTCAGAGGCCTGGAGTAAGCAGCTGGAGCCATTCTAGGACATGTACTACTTGGCTGTTTGATTCATTAACCTACCCTGCTGGGGTAGAAACTGTGCCAGGCTTCCTTCTGTGAAAGTATTCACTCAGCCACTTTAATAAGGAATACGAACAGCAATCTGACTTAAGTTTTTCAAAATTATGCTTCTATCCTTCCCATGCCCTTTAAATCAGCGAAATATAGGGGTAGGAAAAGAGAGGCAGCAACTTTAATGCCCCTATGCTTGTTTCCAGAGAGAAGCTATCCTACAAAAACAGTGCAAATTCATGTGCTTCTGAAAAAGACAGGGTCCAAGACATACCTGTTTCATCCTTGCCGCAGCTCTGTTGGAAAACAGAACAGACCGGTCTTTCTGGAAGCAGGAGGGACATGTCTGCAGGGCGCGAGTATAAGAACTTTCGGCTTCTATGTAATCTGAGGATAAGGAAAAATATAAGAAGTTGTTATGATTTTATTTCTGATATCACTGTATTCCAAATGACCTCAGGATGTATAGCTTTCCATTCTATACATTCACTTGGCTTATCAATTTAGTAAAGAGTTTTGAAAGGGGATTAGGAAACTGGACAGATGAAAGAGACTAAAATCTGGAATTAACAACCCAGGACGAAGAAAAAAACTCTCTACATTTTTCATTAAAGATATTCTGCTCTCATGGAGTCAAGCAGGCTAAAAATGCTTCCATGAAATGTCTGGAGAGACATTTTATAGAGCTAAAAGAAACTATGTTAAAAACCACTAGTTGACTAAACACCTTAGAGAGAAAATGGTGATAAACTTATACATTCATTGCCACATACTGAATCATAGTTAGGATACTAAAAGATAATTGCCTAGTCACTCCTTTCTCAGGTTTGAAATATTTAATACTAAAATATAAAGAGAGAAAACTTTCAGAGAACTTTTAGTTCTCTTAGAAAAAAAGAAGTGATAATTGATAAATCAGGATATACGAAAAAAAAAAATTTTTTTTTAACCTAAAAATAACAAAGAGAAGATGTTACTACTCCTAGATATCCAAAGCATACATATTCTGAGATGTGACAAATTTGATAATAAGATCAAACAGTTCTCCCAAATTATAAAAATGAACCTCAATTATCCCTAAGCAAATACAAGAAATCATTAGGATCATCTCTTTAGTTAAGGCATCTACAGAAAAAGGAACTTGAAAGAGCAACTGAAGTGTAAGCAAAACCCTTCTCGAGGCAACACAGGACGCACGGGGCCAGTATTCACAGCACTGTCACTAAGTGAGGAACTGAGACCCTCTTTTTACAGCAATGTGGCAAACAGCCTTTTAACATTCCAGATTAGAGTTTCCCAAAGCAAAAACTCAGAGCTTTGTTCTTCAGTACTGTTAGCAGTTCAGATCTGCTAGCTGTTTCCAAACATTCTTCAGTGTTTCTTCACAGACTCTACAAAAGAATGAGGGGTCAAGACAGCCAGCATCAGTGCTGAAAAACACATCTTACCTCCCTTCTTAAACTGCTCATTTCCCTCCTCCTTTAGTCTAGAGCTCTCTTCTCTCCTTCTCTGAAAAAGATCAGAGAATGACATAAATACAGTATTATGATAAGTGAACAGAAAGGCCAGCTTTCATTACACATTAGGCTATTCAACAGCCTGCAGCTTGTCTTTTGAGAACTGGGTCAGTTCTATCTAAATCTCAAACACAGAAAAAAAACACATGACCATCTGGCTAAACATCAAGTGAATTCTTGACACTAAAAAGACAAAACCCAGGTTTTCTTTGTTTCTGGCTTTTGCATGGAACAGTAATTTCCATTTACTAAAAATGAAACTAATATACTCACTGGTATGCTTACCTTTCGGAGAAGGCAATGGCATCCCACTCCAGTACTCTTGCCGGGAAACTCCCAATGGACGGAGGAGCCTGGGAGGCTGCAGTCCACGGGGTCGCTGAGTCAGACACGACTGAGTGACTTCCCTTTCACTTTTCACTTTCATGCATTGGAGAAGGAAATGGCAACCCACTCCAGTGTTCTTGCCTGGAGAATCCCAGGGATGGCAGAGCCCAATGGGCTGCCGTCTGTGGGATCGCACAGTCGGACACGACTGAAGCGACTTAGCAGCAGAAGCAGCATGCTTACCTTTATAAATTAAAATTCTAGATCTGCTACTTATTAATTGCAGATGATCTTGGACAAGTTCCAGATTTTTCTGGGCATTAATTTCTTCATCTAAAAATTAAGGCTAATAGATTTATGGGTTAATGTGATAATGTATGTAAAGCTTCCAATACACTGGTGAATAAGGGTTCAAAAATTAGCTATTTTTTAAAAAATAAATAATATAATACTTATTTAGCTACAACTGCACTCTGTGTCATAAGCAGGCATAGAGAGGCTGGTAGAGTGCAGTATGGGGGATGAGTCTTATTTGCAGGGTCAGGCGGTATGCTGTTCGCAGGCTAACGCAGGGAAATTTGAAGAAACCCAGAGAAATCTCTTTTCCTAGCCTCTTCTATCAACAGAAATTCATGCAGATGGTAGGGCACTCATGGGACTCAAAGGCAGAGTGAATGTTAGTCTGTGGGGCAAAAAAGACACGTGCCGAGCCCCTATGTGTTCTCAGCCCTGAACACCTCGGCAAGTTGGCCGGCATAAGCAGAGCTAGCATGCCACCTTTGACAGCATTAAAAAAAAGAGAGAATCTTCAAAAATCTCTTCCTTCATTCTTGAAGTTTCTGACTCAATAAAAACTCCAATGGGAGAACACAAAATTAGCAGACTTTTTCATTGACAGTACAAGCGACATCCTAAACAGTTGGTATTCTAAAGATTAGGAACCAAATTTCAAAAATATAATGCTTCTGGAGAAGATCTGTAAATGAGCTGCTGAGATCTGGGTGCTTTGCAAATACCTTATTACTATACTCTGAAAGAAGTAGAACACTTGATGAATCTCAATAAAGAAACTAAGAAGTAGGTATAAACAGAATCTAATTTTTACGACATCTATTATAGGCTAGATGTTCAGCAGACAATAATAATTCATTTTAGGATATAACATATCTGAAGAAGGCCTATTCCAAGGGAATACAGGAAAAAATAAGATGGGTAGTGGTGATGAAAATCAAAATACAAAAATTTGGCCACATTTACCTACCACCACCTAGAGGAAAGTGCCTGAACTGTAATATCCTCTATTGAACTGGTGAGGATATTTTGTTGTTTAGTCACTAAGTCACGTCTGACTCTTTTGTGAACCCATGGACAGTAGCCCGCCAGGCTCCTCTGTCCATGGTATTGCCCAGGCAAGGATGCTGGCGTGGGTTGCCACTTTCTCCTCCAGGAAATCTTACCGAGCCAGGGATCAAACTCACGTCTCCCTGTATTGGCAGGCAGGTTCTTTACCACTGAGCCATTTGGGAAGCTCGGCTAGGATTTCTGGAGGCAAGCAAAAGGACTGTCTATCTCGGGCAAAAAAGAAAAAAAAAATTTTTTTTAAGGGCATAAGTTTACTGGAAAGCTACTGTGGGGCTCACACGATCATGGGGAGGCCTAAAATATGGGCTTATAAAACAGACAGGACTCAAGGCAACTCTGAAGTCAAAAAGCTAAAAAATATTGATGTGTCTTCTAGGAGAAGAGTCTCGCCAAGATAGGGCTGTAATAACAGCCAACAGACCCTAACCATTCCCCTTTTTTTGTCCTAATTTAAAGTTTTGGTAAGAAGCATCCAATGAGCCAAGCGTAGTCACATGCCTTGGCTGTCAAGAGAACAGAGGGAACAGGGGGACTGACCAGTACTCAACAAGGGGAATTTCCTCCATATAAGAAAGAACATTCTATGCTGGAAACAAAGAAAACCCCATAACTAATTCAGTTAAAAGTTATTTCAACCCCAAATAGACAAAGTGACCTGGAGAAACAAAGTTGGAGGCATCACGCTCCCTGATTTCAACCTATACTTACAAAGCTATAGTAATAAAAATTGTATGGTATTGGCATAAAAACAGACACACTGATCAGGGAAACAGAATAGAGAGCCCAGGAATAAACCCGCACACATACGGTCAATTAATTTATGATAAAGGAGCCACTAATATATAATGGGGAAAGGACAGTCTCTTCAGTAAGTGGTGCTGGGAAAAGCAGACAGCCACATGCAAAAGAATGAGAACAAACCACTGTGTTATACCACGCACACAAGTTAACTCAAAATGGATTAGAGACTTGAATGTAAGACCTGAAACCATAATACTCCTAGAAGAAAACAGAGGTGGTAAGCTCCCTGAAGTAAGTCTTGGTGATGATTTTCTGAATCTGACACCAAAAGCAAAAATAACCAAGTGGGGCCACGTCAGACTGAAGAGCTGCTGCACAGTAAAGGAAACCATCAACAAAATGAATGGAAGAAAATAGTTATAAATCATATACTTGATAAGGGGGTAATATCTAAAATACATAAAGAATTCACATAACTTAAAAGCAAAAACTCCCCAATTTTATTAAAAAGTGGGTCAAGGTCTGAATGGACATTTTTCCAAAGACAACATACATGGTGAACAGGAAAAGATGTTCAACATCATTAATCAGCAGGGAAATGCAAATCAAAACTACAATGAGATATCATTCCACACCTGTTAGAATAACTATTATCGAAAGACAAGAAATAACTGGTGTTGGCAATATGGAGAAAAGAAAACCCTTGTGCACTGCTGGCAGGATTGTGAAGCCACTATGGAAAACAGTATGGACATTTCTTAAAAACTTAAAAATAGAACTACCATATGATTCAGCAAGTCCACTTTTGGGTGTTTATCTGAAGAAAATGAAAGTGCTAACTCAAAAAGACAGTGCATCCCCATATTCAACTGCAACATTACATACAATAGCCAAGATATGGGAACAACTGAAATGGCCATCAGTGAACAAATGGATAGGGAATTCCCTGGCTTTCCAGTGGTTAAGAATCCGCCAGCCAATCCAGGGAACACAGGTTCAATCCCTGGTCCAGGAAGATCCCATACACCATAGAGCAACTAAGCCCACGTGCTGCAACTACAGCGGGGGGGCCTACGTGCCTAGATCCTGTGCTCTGCAACTAGGGAAGCCACTGCAATGAGAAGCCCACCCACCACAACGAAGAGCAGCCCCTGCTCACCACAATGAGAGAAAGCCTGCACATGGCAAAGACGACCCAGCACAGCCAAACCCAGAAGAATCATATCTCAAAAAAAAAAAAGGACCAATGGATAAAGAAACTGTGGTTATACACACACAAAGGAATATTATTTAGCCATAAAAAGAATGACATCTTAGGGAAAAAAGACAAAAAAAAAGGGAATGACGTCTTGCTATCTGCCACAACATGGACAGACCTCGAGTGCATTATGCTAAGTGAAATAAATCAGAGAAAGATAAGCACCATATGGTCTCTCTTATATGCAGAATCTAAACAAATTATGAAACAAAAAACACCAAACTCAAAGGTTGGGGCAGGAGGGTATGTGGAGAAATGGGTGAAAAAAAAAAAACACAAAACATATTAGAGTAAAATGAAAACCCTATAAATAGTAGTGACTTCATTCAATCAATCTTAAATTCACACAAACACAAACCATATATCACTGGCTAATAAAGTTCTAACAGTGAAATGAAACATTGGTTTCACATTAGAAAATATATTAATGCAGGGCAGCATGTTAATGAGTTAAAAGAAAATTACAGGATCACATGAATAAATGCATCACAGGTCCATAATATATATATTTTTAAAACAGGCAATGGCAACCCACTCCAGTACTCTTGCCTGGAAAATCCCATGGACAGAGGAGCCTGGGAGGCTGCAGTCCATGGAGTCGCTCAGAGTTGGACACGACTGAGTGACTTCACTTTCACTTTTCACTTTCATGCNACATCCTAAACAGTTGGTATTCTAAAGATTAGGAACCAAATTTCAAAAATATAATGCTTCTGGAGAAGATCTGTAAATGAGCTGCTGAGATCTGGGTGCTTTGCAAATACCTTATTACTATACTCTGAAAGAAGTAGAACACTTGATGAATCTCAATAAAGAAACTAAGAAGTAGGTATAAACAGAATCTAATTTTTACGACATCTATTATAGGCTAGATGTTCAGCAGACAATAATAATTCATTTTAGGATATAACATATCTGAAGAAGGCCTATTCCAAGGGAATACAGGAAAAAATAAGATGGGTAGTGGTGATGAAAATCAAAATACAAAAATTTGGCCACATTTACCTACCACCACCTAGAGGAAAGTGCCTGAACTGTAATATCCTCTATTGAACTGGTGAGGATATTTTGTTGTTTAGTCACTAAGTCACGTCTGACTCTTTTGTGAACCCATGGACAGTAGCCCGCCAGGCTCCTCTGTCCATGGTATTGCCCAGGCAAGGATGCTGGCGTGGGTTGCCACTTTCTCCTCCAGGAAATCTTACCGAGCCAGGGATCAAACTCACGTCTCCCTGTATTGGCAGGCAGGTTCTTTACCACTGAGCCATTTGGGAAGCTCGGCTAGGATTTCTGGAGGCAAGCAAAAGGACTGTCTATCTCGGGCAAAAAAGAAAAAAAAAATTTTTTTTAAGGGCATAAGTTTACTGGAAAGCTACTGTGGGGCTCACACGATCATGGGGAGGCCTAAAATATGGGCTTATAAAACAGACAGGACTCAAGGCAACTCTGAAGTCAAAAAGCTAAAAAATATTGATGTGTCTTCTAGGAGAAGAGTCTCGCCAAGATAGGGCTGTAATAACAGCCAACAGACCCTAACCATTCCCCTTTTTTTGTCCTAATTTAAAGTTTTGGTAAGAAGCATCCAATGAGCCAAGCGTAGTCACATGCCTTGGCTGTCAAGAGAACAGAGGGAACAGGGGGACTGACCAGTACTCAACAAGGGGAATTTCCTCCATATAAGAAAGAACATTCTATGCTGGAAACAAAGAAAACCCCATAACTAATTCAGTTAAAAGTTATTTCAACCCCAAATAGACAAAGTGACCTGGAGAAACAAAGTTGGAGGCATCACGCTCCCTGATTTCAACCTATACTTACAAAGCTATAGTAATAAAAATTGTATGGTATTGGCATAAAAACAGACACACTGATCAGGGAAACAGAATAGAGAGCCCAGGAATAAACCCGCACACATACGGTCAATTAATTTATGATAAAGGAGCCACTAATATATAATGGGGAAAGGACAGTCTCTTCAGTAAGTGGTGCTGGGAAAAGCAGACAGCCACATGCAAAAGAATGAGAACAAACCACTGTGTTATACCACGCACACAAGTTAACTCAAAATGGATTAGAGACTTGAATGTAAGACCTGAAACCATAATACTCCTAGAAGAAAACAGAGGTGGTAAGCTCCCTGAAGTAAGTCTTGGTGATGATTTTCTGAATCTGACACCAAAAGCAAAAATAACCAAGTGGGGCCACGTCAGACTGAAGAGCTGCTGCACAGTAAAGGAAACCATCAACAAAATGAATGGAAGAAAATAGTTATAAATCATATACTTGATAAGGGGGTAATATCTAAAATACATAAAGAATTCACATAACTTAAAAGCAAAAACTCCCCAATTTTATTAAAAAGTGGGTCAAGGTCTGAATGGACATTTTTCCAAAGACAACATACATGGTGAACAGGAAAAGATGTTCAACATCATTAATCAGCAGGGAAATGCAAATCAAAACTACAATGAGATATCATTCCACACCTGTTAGAATAACTATTATCGAAAGACAAGAAATAACTGGTGTTGGCAATATGGAGAAAAGAAAACCCTTGTGCACTGCTGGCAGGATTGTGAAGCCACTATGGAAAACAGTATGGACATTTCTTAAAAACTTAAAAATAGAACTACCATATGATTCAGCAAGTCCACTTTTGGGTGTTTATCTGAAGAAAATGAAAGTGCTAACTCAAAAAGACAGTGCATCCCCATATTCAACTGCAACATTACATACAATAGCCAAGATATGGGAACAACTGAAATGGCCATCAGTGAACAAATGGATAGGGAATTCCCTGGCTTTCCAGTGGTTAAGAATCCGCCAGCCAATCCAGGGAACACAGGTTCAATCCCTGGTCCAGGAAGATCCCATACACCATAGAGCAACTAAGCCCACGTGCTGCAACTACAGCGGGGGGGCCTACGTGCCTAGATCCTGTGCTCTGCAACTAGGGAAGCCACTGCAATGAGAAGCCCACCCACCACAACGAAGAGCAGCCCCTGCTCACCACAATGAGAGAAAGCCTGCACATGGCAAAGACGACCCAGCACAGCCAAACCCAGAAGAATCATATCTCAAAAAAAAAAAAGGACCAATGGATAAAGAAACTGTGGTTATACACACACAAAGGAATATTATTTAGCCATAAAAAGAATGACATCTTAGGGAAAAAAGACAAAAAAAAAGGGAATGACGTCTTGCTATCTGCCACAACATGGACAGACCTCGAGTGCATTATGCTAAGTGAAATAAATCAGAGAAAGATAAGCACCATATGGTCTCTCTTATATGCAGAATCTAAACAAATTATGAAACAAAAAACACCAAACTCAAAGGTTGGGGCAGGAGGGTATGTGGAGAAATGGGTGAAAAAAAAAAAAACACAAAACATATTAGAGTAAAATGAAAACCCTATAAATAGTAGTGACTTCATTCAATCAATCTTAAATTCACACAAACACAAACCATATATCACTGGCTAATAAAGTTCTAACAGTGAAATGAAACATTGGTTTCACATTAGAAAATATATTAATGCAGGGCAGCATGTTAATGAGTTAAAAGAAAATTACAGGATCACATGAATAAATGCATCACAGGTCCATAATATATATATTTTTAAAACAGGCAATGGCAACCCACTCCAGTACTCTTGCCTGGAAAATCCCATGGACAGAGGAGCCTGGGAGGCTGCAGTCCATGGAGTCGCTCAGAGTTGGACACGACTGAGTGACTTCACTTTCACTTTTCACTTTCATGCATTGGAGAAGGAAATGGCAACCCACTCCAGTGTTCTTGCCTAGAGAATCCCAGGGACGGGGGAGCCTGGTGAGCTGCCATCTATGGGGTCACACAGAGTCGGACATGACTGAAGTGACTTAGCAGCATCAAAAATAAAAATTCTTCAGGGAAATGTGGCTCATCAAGTTATTAAGAATTCAATGCCCATCCATTAACAATTTCAATCTCTCTAATTTTAAGCTATTTTCTGACCTATAATCTGTTCTCCAATGCCAACTTACCAGGAATGTTCTATGAATACAGAGAGGTCATTCAGACTGCCAGATCAGGCTCTTGTGAAGAGTATGTTTTAAGAGTTTAATCATTATTTGGTAAATTTAGAACATTAATATTCCAATGAGAAAAGCCTAGATCCAAAGTATACCCAGAAGGAATTATTGACAGGGGCCAGCCTGGGCAGGCTGCCTGAGAG
This sequence comes from Neotragus pygmaeus, assembly GCA_006410875.1. Taxonomy (NCBI): domain Eukaryota; kingdom Metazoa; phylum Chordata; class Mammalia; order Artiodactyla; family Bovidae; genus Neotragus; species Neotragus pygmaeus. The sequence continues at coordinate 336,187 of SJYV01008549.1, forward strand.
AAGTTCACAGTGTTGTTACAACTAGGCCTAAAAGTTGAACTGGCCAAGAGGCTCTGGAACATACTACAGAGGCCAATTATTCTAAGGAAGGCATTTTATTTTTTTGGTCTGATAAATCACAACTCAGTGACCCATTAAGTAATAAACAGTGGAAAAGAGCTGTTGCTTTCGCAGATTGTGTTAAATTGAGGATTAATGTAATTATCAATATCATGCTGAATATCTCCTTGGCAACAGCTAAAAATAGCACTTTGAAAAGAAAGCTGCACTGTCTCCCAGCTGTGCCAGGAGACTAACTTGATCCTAGTACAAAGACTAGGATTTATTCTGCCGCCGGAACACATTCTTTAACCAAAGGATGGCACGCACGCTGTATAATGCTATGGAATCTAAGGACAGACTCCATAGCGCATGAGTCTTACTCAGCCTGCTAAGTGCCAACAGCATCACACGTAAGGGAACTGGTAGGGCTAGTATCCTGTGGCATTGCTGGGTGCAAATCTTCCAGGTTCTGGTCTAACGTGGCTAGGGGCCCTCTCACATGCCTCCAGATTCTGGGGAGGCCTCATGGGGTAACATCTGTTCTAGAATTTTATTTCCTTAAGAATGGGAACCAAAGAAATTTTACAGGACTCTAAACTCAGTAGACCTCCCCATTATTGAAAGCTCAGGGGGAAACAGAGAGGTTATTTTGCATTGTGAATCATCACAGGAGCTGCCACGGAAAACCTCAAAAACATAAAGCTCTTGATGAAGGGAGTTTATTTCAACTATTATCACTACAACTGCCAACTTTTGAGCCCGTTACCCAGTTCACTATAAACTCTACCAGTACAGATTTCACTGCTTGACATCTGCTGTCATCCACAGTAGAGCTCGACTCATCTGCTTCCCAAGACAATTCTTAGAGATGGGCATGGAGGTGTTTACCTATTTTACAGGTTAAAAAAAAATTCAAGATTCAGAACTCTTTTATTTTGCAACAAACTTCTATTCCAACCTACTCAGTCTTATCTCCCATTACTACACAAGTCCTCCCTTCTACATAGTTGGATCTCTTAGTCTTCATTCCATTCTTTTGCTTCTGCACCCACTTTGGAAATGCCATTGTTTTTCTTCCAGATTTTCCTTTCAACTGCCCAAACCAAATTTTGCTGTTTTCCAAGTCTAACACAAACCAGACCTCTTCCCCAGGACTACCTTCACTTCCTTCCCCACACGATCTTCCTCTGAATGTAAACTGTACAAAACACCTCTAACTGGGCAATTCAATTCTACCTCAGGTTATTTTAAAAAAATTATAAGAGAATTTTTTTTTAAAGCACTGCAGAAAGTCTAGATGGTTACAAAATGCTTAGATGGTTTCACTGCACATTCCTTAGGCCTGGGCAAAATAGGCCAGTCAAGCTCCTCCTCTGACTGCACTCTTCCTCCTGTGGGGCCCCTTTAAGGCCACATTCCAGATTTTTTATCCAAGACTTCTTAGCCCACTCTCAGGATCTGCACGAATCTTTGCCTGGATCTATCCCCCTAAAGGTAAGCTTTGCTGCAGGCATACATTATAGTCCAAGTGCAATAGTTCGTACTCTGCCTTCCCTGTACCTGGAATCAGTCATTTTTTCAAAACCAGGATCTAGGTGTTGTTATGAGGGAGTCATTGCTTTTAGGTCCTCTCAGTGAAGAGACTCATGAAAATACATCTTAAATAAAACAGAAATCCCAGGAGTAAATAAAGAAATAAAACAGAAATCCAAGTAACAACAAAATACTTAACTCTTGCTATATCCAACAATAAACAAAAGTTTCAAATACTATGTGACTATCACTATTTATAATCTACTACATAAATTTCAAGACCTCATTTTTTTCCCAACTTTAGAACATATTCTACTAAGGATATACAGCCAAATTTATTGGAATTACCTTCTCTATGTAATTAACTTGAAATAGTTATGCTAACATGTAATCAATTTGATATAGTCACAGCAATTTGTTTCTGTTTATAATCCATTTTAAGGGTTAATTTCCCTTATCCTTTCTGACTTAGTTTTAACATTTGAAAGTGTAAAATACTTACACAGTTCAAAACAATACCAAGTGATACTTCTGATGTGGCCAAATGAGGTTTACAAACCCTCTAACAGCAACTACAAAACTGGACAAAAAGATCAAACACAACCATTTCAGTGTCCTGGAAATGGATTACAGGCTTATGACAATGTGAATAACGCTTATTTATGAAAAACTATTGAACTTCAGGAAATCACCATGAAAATCCCTGGCATACTTCCTAAGAACTGTTCCCTTTCTTCCTCCCATCATTCGGTGTGGTAATTTTCACACCACAAGGTAGGCTATGAATAAGCAGCAGTTTTACTGCCGGAGGGCTGACTTGATATAAAGAAGGTGAAATAATCCATGCCTTGTGGTGCTGTAATCTGAGAGCCAAGCAAATGGTGAAAAAGCCAGGGATTCTACTGATCTGTGGTTGCAGTCCTGGTTGGGCAAAGATAAATGTACAAGAGCCACGGGACAGACAAATGTATCGCGAAGATAAAGAGAGAGAGAGAGTCATCGAGGCACTTGACAAGCGTTTCAAATATCCTGGCTGACTGGAGTTGGTGTGCATGCTCGAGAAGGATGAAACTATTCACGCACCCTTGTTTTATCAGAAGCCTGTGCACATGTACGAAAGAGGTACAGACCTGAAAATTATCTCAACTTGGAATATACGTCTAAATTCACATATAGATCCACTGATAGTAAGTGCAAGCCATATTGGTTTGATATGTTTGAATATAATCTCTGACCAGTACTGGGTGGCCACTACACTGTGTGGAAACAGACACAACCTCAAGAACCAGAATTAAAAACAAAAACAAAAAACAAGAACAAAACCCAACTAAACAGAGCCATCAGTGGCCACACATCCCAGAGGAAATGAATCACACAGCTAAGTCCAGGTAAGTCCAGATAAATTACTACACATTTAAACAGACAGACAAAATAGCAACAACCAAAATAATTGGGGGATGGTGGAGAGTCAGACTTTACAGTTGCAACAATATTACTTAAAATACCCAGATTCATCAACAACAAAAAAATTGTAAGACAAGCAAAGAGAAAGTTTGACCACAATCAGGAAAGAGCAGCAGTTGACAGAAACATCTGATTATACAGGGATACTAGATCTAACTCACAAAAAGCGGCTCTAGAAGGGAGGAATCAAGACGGCAGAGTAGAACACGGAGTTCATCTCTCCCCACAAATGCATCAAGAATACTACTACAAATGGAACAATTCTCACAGAGTACCTGCAGAAAGCCAGCAGAGGACCTTGGACACCTGCAAGGATAAACACGATCCCCACAGGAGGGGCAGGACAGAAGAAAGAGAGAAAGAAGAGAGCAAGCAGGACAGGACCTGCACTCCTGGGGAGGGGTGAGGAGCTGAAGGAAAAGAAAAAGTCCAGCACCTGGGGAAGCCCCGTCACCAGCAGGGAGATCAGCAGGGTCAGAAAAGGAGCTCTGGGGGCTTGGAGCGGAGTGCAGCAACTGGTCAGGGGCAGGCAGGACAGAGTGAGATCTACCCGGATGGTGTGTGCCACAGCCCAGCACACCCCAGCCTAAAGTGTGGGTCTGCTAGTGTGGATGGGGGCTGGGGGCTGGAATGTGGGGTTTGGAGAACAGACCTGGGTAGAGGACTGCTGTTGGCTATGAAGAAACAGCCTATAGGGATGTGAGCGAGGAAGTCTACAACCAGGAACTGGGAATGCTTGTGGAAGAAGCCTGGGCCTCCATAGAAATGAAGCTCCATGGTTGAGCGGCGCATGACGGGTGCGGCCGCCACTGTAGCCTCTCCCCCTCACACTGGGCCCTGCCACCACGGGCACTAGGAGGGGTGGCCTGCCCATCACATGTGGGCAGACTCACAAACCTGGGTTTTCATGCGTTGGCCCCAGTCTGCCTGGGCAGGCTCATGTGCCCTGCGGCAGCCTCAGGAGAAGAACCCAGCTAGGGAGCCCACACCGAGAAGGGGGCTGACACCCCAGCCGAGCCCCAGGAGCCATGTGACTGAGAGAGAAGAGATGATCTCTCTGCTCACGGCTGTGCGAACTGTAGATTTACATCCGTGCTGCTGATTCTGTAAATTCAGCACCTACAGAACAGCCCAATAAACAATGAGTGCTCTCAAAGCTGAGATGGGTCCAGCTTTAGAGCTGTGGGCTTTGTGGGCAGATACGCACGGGGGCTGGGCCAGGCCAGAGGCCGAGCTGCTTCCATAGCTACCACAGCAGGTCCAGGGGCATGGCTACTGCAGTGCTGAGAGCCACCTTCAGTGAATCTGCGCTGGTGGCCTGGTGAAAAAACGCCTGAGAGACACCAGGGCCAACCACAGGCCTACCCAGGGTTACGACAGGGCTGAGAGCAGAGCCGACAATGGTGTAACCGTGAGCCCGCACGTCGGTGAAAGGTGACACAACAGAGCACACGCAGCGGTGAGCAGCTCCAAGGAGGCCCTCAGGGAGCTCTCCCGTGGGAGTGCTCCAATCCCACCTATCCTGCACCACAGCTCAGAATCGGACCTCAGAGACACCTCTGGGGGCTCCTACTCCAATAGCAAGGGAGCAGCTCCCGCCCCTGACAGGGTGGTGACAAGCACAGAGCAAAGGGGAGGTCCCACACAACATCCAGTGCAAGCGCTGGTCACCACAACATCAGTCTGCCTAAAGCTGTACTGAGCTTACAGCCACCTCAAGACATACCCCTTGACACGGCCCTACCCACCAGAGGGAAGTCACTAGGAGCAGGAGGAACTACTCTCTTGCTCCCTGTGGAAAGGAGACCACAAACACAGAAAGCTACAGAAGATGACATGCAAGAGGAGCAAGATAAAATCCCACAAGAACAACTAAATAAAGAAGAGACAGGCAGTCCACCCGAAAAGGAATTCGAAGTAACGATAGTAAAGATGATATGAAATCTCGGAAAAAGAATGGAGGAACAGATCAAGAAGATACGAGAGATTGTTAACAAAGAGCTGTAAGATTTAAAATACAAATGGAGATGAACAGTATAGTAACTGAAATGAAAACTTAATTAGAAGGAATCAATAGCAGAAAAACTGAGAGCGAATAAGTGAGCTGGAAGAGAGGTAGAAATCATCACCACAGAACAGAACAAAGAAAAAAGAATGAAAAGAAATGAGGACAATCTCAGAGACCTCTGGGAGAACACTGAATGCATCAACATTTACATTTTAGGGGTCCTAGAAGGAGAAGAGAAAGGCCTGAAAAAAATATTTGAAGAGATTATAGCTGAATACTTCCCTAATACAAGAAAGGAAACTCTCAAGTCCCAGGAAGCACAGATATTACTATATAGGATGAACCCAAGAAGGAACATGTCAAGACACATATTAATCAAACTAACAAAAATTAGACACAAAGAAAAACATTAACAGTAACAAATAACTTTAACATACAAGGGAATCCCCATAGTTACCAGCTGATTTTTCAGCAGAAACTCTGCTGAAAAGAATAGCATGACATATTAAAAGTGATGAAAGGGAAAAATCTACAACCAAGAATACGCTACTCAGCAAGGCTCTCATTCATATTTGACAGAGAAATCAAAAGCTTTACAGACAAGCAGAGGCTAAGAGAATTCAGCATCACCAAACTGGCTTTACAACAAATGATAAAAAGGAACTTTTCTAGGCAGGGGTTGGGGGGAGGTGAGGGGAGAAAGGAAGGAAAAAGAAAAAGACCATTACTAGAAACAAGAAAATCACAAGTGGGAAAGCTCACCAATAAAGGCAAATAAACAGTAAATGTAAAAACTCATCCATATGAATAAAATATTAAAACCAGCAACTGTGAGATGAGACTTCAATTGCAGGAAGTGGGAAATGCATTTGAAAATAAAAGCCCAGTAACTTAAAAACAACCTTGTATAGTTGATTTAAAACTCAATATTCAGAAAACTAAGATCATGACATCTGGTCCCATCACTTCTGGAAATAGTGATAGACTTTATTTTTGGGGGCTCCAAAATCACTGCAGATGGTGACTGCAGCCATGAAATTAAAAGACGCTCGCTCCTTGGAAGAAAAGTTATGACCAACCTAGATAGTATATTCAAAAGCAGAGACATTACTTTGCCAACAAAGGTCCATTTACTCAAAGCTACGGTTTTTCCAGTAGTCATGTATGGATGTGAGAGTTGGACTATAAAGAAAGCTAAGTGCTGAAGAACTGATGCGTTTGAACTGTGGTGTTGGAGAAGACACTTGAAAGTCCCTTGGACTGCAAGGAAACCCAACCAGTCCATTCTAAAGGAAATCAGTCTTGAATATTCACTGGAAGGACTGATGCTGAAGCTAAAACTCCAATACTTTGGCCACCTGATACGAAAAACTGACTCATCTGAAAAGACTGATGCTGGGAAAGACTGAAGGCGGGAGGAGCAGGGGATGACAGAGGATAAGATGGTTGGATGGCATCACCGACTCAATGGACATGAGTCTGAGTAAACTTCAGGAGCTGGTGATGGACAGGGAGGCCTGGCTGCTGCAGTCCATGGGGTTGCAAAGAGTCAGATATGACTGAGCGACTGAACTGAACTGATCTGATATAAACTGCTATGTCACAACCTCAGGGGAACTACAAACCAAAAAACTACAACACACACAAAAAAGGAAATGCAACACTAAATAAAGATAATCCTCAAGTCACAAAAGAACAAAAGAGGAATGGAAAAGACAAGGCCTAACAAAATCAAGTTGAAAATGATTCACAAAATGGTAGTTAAGAATTCAGATAGATAATTACCGTAAATGTAAATAGATTAAATGCTCCAACCAAAAGATTTACAACAGCTGAGTATGTACAAAAATGAGACTTGTTCAGATCCAGGGACACATACAGACTGAAAGAATAGGGATGGAAAAATGTATTCTGTGCAAATAGAACCAAAAGAAAGCTGAAGCAGCAATACTCACATCAGATAAAACAGGCTTTTTAAAAAAAGACCGTTACAAGAGACAAGGAAGGACACTACGTAATGATCAAGGGGTCAATCCAAGAAGATGATGTAACAACTATAAATATATATACACCGAACCTAGATGCACCTCAATATGTAAGGCAAATGCTAACAGTCATAAAAGGGGAAACTGACAGTAGGGGACTTTAACACCCCACTAACACTAATGGACAGATTATCCGGACAGAAAATCAATACGGAAACACAGGCCTTAAATGACACATTAAGCAAGACAGACAATTGATATTCATAGAAAAATTCATCCAAAAGTAGAATATACTTTTTTCTTAAGTGCACATGGAACATTCTCCAGGATATGTCACATCTTGGGCCATAAATAAAGCTTCAGTAAATTTAAGAAAATTGAAATCATATCAAGCATCTTTTCTGACCACAACACTATGAGATTAAAAATAAATTACAGAAAAAAAACTGTAAAAAAAAAAAAACAAAGCAAACATGTGGCCACTAAACAATTTTACACTGAACTACCAGTAGATCACTGAAGAAATCAGAGAGGAAACAAAAAGCCGCCTACACACAAAGCATGACGATCCAAAACCTATGATATGCAGCAAAAGCAGTTCTAAGAGGGAAGTTTATGGCAATGCAATCTTACCTTAGGAAACACAAAAAATATCAAACAACATAGCTTTACGCCTAAAGAAAGAACAAATAAAATCCAAAGTTAGCAGAAGGAAAGATATAAAGATCAGAGCAAGCAAATGAAATAGAGATGAAGAAAACAAAGGAAAATATCAACAAAACTAAAAGCTGGTTCTTTGGAAAGTTGTAATTGATAAATCTTCAGCTAGACTTACCAATACAAAAAGGCAGAAGGCTCAAAACAATAAAGTTAGAGATGACAAAGAAGTTACAATAGACATCACAGAAATACAAAAGATCATAAATTTTTCAGCTCAGTTCAGTCGCCCAGTCGTGTCTGACTCTTTGAGACCCCATGAATCGCAGCACGCCAGGCCTCCCTGTCCATCACCGTCTCCCAGAGTTCACTCAGACTCACGTCCATCAAGTCCATTATGCCCATCCAGCCATCTCATCCTCGGTTGTCCCCTTTTCCTCCTGCCCCCAATCCCTCCCAGCATCAGAGTCTTTTCCAGTGAGTCAACTCTTCGCATGAGGTGGCCAAAGTACTGGAGTTTCAGCTTTAGCATCATTAGAAAGGTACAATCTTCCAAAACTGAACAAACAGAAAATATGACCATATCAATCATAAGTATTGATATTGAAACTGCGATTAAAACACTTGCAACAAATGTTGACAGGCAAATTCTATCAAACATTGAGAGAAGAGTTAACACCTATCCTTCTGAAATGTTTCCAAAAAACTACAGAGGAAGGACCACCCCTAAGCTCATTCTACGAGTCCACCATTATCCTAATCCAGACAAAGACACCACAAAAAGGAGAAAATTACTGGCTAATATCACTGATGAACACAGATGCAAAAATCCTTAACAAAATATTAGCAAATCAAATCCAACAATACATTAGAAGGATCATACACCATGATCAAACAAACAGGATTTACCCCAGGGATGCAAGGGTTCTTCAACATATGCTAATCAATCAGTGTGATACACCACATTAAAAAACTGAAGAAGAAAAACCATATGGTCATCTCAATAGATGCAGAAAGAGGATTTGACAAAATTCAAAAACTCATTTATCATTAAAAAAAAAAAAAAATCCAGAAAGTGGGTACAGAGAGAACCCACCTCAGCAAAATGAAGGCCATATATGACAAATCCACAGCTAACATCACTCTAAATGGTGAAAATTTTAGATCATTCAGATGGCACAAGTGGTAAAGAATCTGCCTGTCAATGCAGGAGATGCAGGTTTGATCTCTGGGTCATGAAGAGCCCCTGGAGAAGGAAATGGCAAACCACTCTTATTTCTTGCCTGGAAAGTCCCATGGAAAGAGGAGCATGACGGGGACAGCCCNAGTGGTAAAGAATCTGCCTGTCAATGCAGGAGATGCAGGTTTGATCTCTGGGTCATGAAGAGCCCCTGGAGAAGGAAATGGCAAACCACTCTTATTTCTTGCCTGGAAAGTCCCATGGAAAGAGGAGCATGACGGGGACAGCCCACGGGAGGGCAAAGAGTTAGACAGGATAGCACACACACACCATGCCTTCTAAGATCAGGGACAAGCACGTCCACTCCTCCCACTTCTACGCAACACAGTTTTGGATGTCTTAGCCATGGCAATCAGAGAAGAAAAAGAAATAAAAGAAATTCAAATTGGATAAGAAGTAAAATTGTCATTGTTTGTACATGATGTGATACTATCCACAACAAATCCTAAAGATGCCATCAGAAAACTATTAGAGCTCATCAAGGAATCTGGTAAAGTCACAGGATACAAAATTAATATACAGAAATCTCTTGCATTTCTATAAACTAACAACAAAAGATCACAAAGAGAATTAAGGAAACAATCCCATTTAACACCACATCAAGAATAAAATACCTAGTAATAAACCTACCTGAGGAGGCAAAAAGGTGTACTCATAAAACTACAAGATGCTGATGAAAGAAATCAAAGATGCCACAGATGGAAAAATATATTGGAAGAGTCAATACTGTCAAAATGACTATACTATCCAAAGCAATCTACAGATTCAATGCAATCCCTATCAAATTACTGATGAGATTTTTCACAGAATTAAAACAAAAATTTTAGGAATTTGTATGGAAACACAAATGACCCTGAATAGCCAAAGCAATCGTGAGAAAGAAAAATGGGAGTTAGAGGAATCAGGCTCCCTGACTGCAGACTATACTACAAAACTACAGTCATCAAAACAATGGAGTACGGGCACAAAAACAGAAATAAAGATCAGTGTAACAGGACAGAAAATCCAGAGATAAACCCACGCACCTATTTTCAACTAATCTGTGATAAAGGAGGCAAGACTATACATGCAGAAAACACGGTCTCTTCAATAAGTGTGCTAGGAAAACTGGACAGCTATATGCAAAAAAGTGGAAATTAGAACCCTCCCTAACACCATAGACAAAAATGAAAGGATTAAAGACCTAAAAGTAAGGCTGGAAACTATAAAACTCTTAGAGGAAAACATAGGCTCAACATAAGTCACAGCAATATCTTTTTTAATCCACTTCCTACAGTAATGAAAATAAAAACAAAAATAAACAAATGAGACCTAATTAAACTTTAAGTTTTCCACAGGAAAGGAAATCATAAACAAAATGAAAAGACTACTCACAGAATGAGAATATTTTTAATCAATGCAATTGACAACGGGTTAATCTCCAAAACATACAAACAATTCATGCAGTTAAAAAAAAAAAAACCCCAAACAACCCAATCAAAAATGGGTGAAAGGTATAAACAGACATTTTTCTAAAGAAGATATACAGATAGCCAAAAGCACATGAAAAGATGCTCAACATCACTAATTACTAGAGAAATGCAAATCAAAACTACAATGAGATATCACTTCACACTGGTCAGAATGGCCATCATCAAAAGATTATACTAAGTGAAGTTAAGTCAGACAAATATATGAAATCTGATAAAAAATGATACAAATGCACCTACTTACAAAATAGAACAGACCCACCAATCTCAAAGTCAAATTTATGGTTACCAAAAGAAAAACACTGGGAGACAAGTGATAAATTGGGAAATTAGGATTAACATACACACACTACTAAATACAAAATAGATAACTAATAAAGACGGACTACAGCACAAGGAACTCTACTCAATATTCTGTTGTGACATATATGAGAAAAGAATTTGAAAATGAATGGAGATACACACACACACACTGATTCACTTTGCTGTATATACGCACTAACCAAATTATAAATCAACTGCACTCCAATATAAATTTTTAAAAATTTTAAGATTAAAAAAAAACATTTATAAATAATTTGTTGAAAAAACTAAAAGGAGTATGTTTAAAAACTTAAATGAGCATGATGACGATGATTTAAAAAACAGAACCATGAAAAAGGACAGACATTATTTATAAAGAGAAACAAAATGAAAACAAAGATGTAAGAGTTAATAACTGAAATAAAATATTCACAGATGGGCTCAGCAGACTTGCATTGGCATAAGGATTAAGTAAACTTGAAGGCAGAACAATAGACATCCAATCTGAAGAACTAAGGGCGGGAAAAAAAGATGGGAAAAAAAATGGACCCGTCACAATACATGTGATTACAGTTCCAGAAATGAGGAGACAACAGGTATTTGAAAACATGACTAAAAAATCTCAAAACTGTGATGAAAAGAGTTAATCTAAAGATCTGCGAAGCTCAGTGAACCCCAAGTACACAGATCCATCTCTTAGAGACACCAGAGTCAAATCTGCTCAAAGACAAAATCTGAAAGCAACAAGATGAAAACAACTTATCAAGTACAGGGGAACAACAAAACTGTCAAGATCTGATTTCCCACCAGAAGCAATGATGGGCAGAGGCAGTGCAATGACACACTCAAAATGGTAAAAGAAAAAAGACTGTCAATCAAGAATTAGATATTTAAGAAAACCATACCTCAAAACAAAGGCTAAATAGCGACATTCACAGATAAAGACAGAATTTGCTGCTATCATACCTGCCTTATAAGACATACTAAAGAAGTCCTTTGGAGAGAAAGATGACACCGGACAGTAAAAGTTCCTGAAGAAATGAAGGGCATTATAAATGGGAAATACACAAAATGCTCTATAAATACATTATTTTCTGTTTTAGGGCTTCCCTTGTGGCTCAGCTAGTAAAGAACTGCCTGCAATGTGGGAGACCTGGGTTCGATCCCTGGGTTGGGAAAATCCCCTGGAGGAGGGAAAAGCTACCCACTCCAGTATTCTGGCCTGGACATTTCCATGGACTGTATAGTCCATGGGGTTGCAAAGAGTTGGACACAACTGAGCGACTTTCACTTTTAAGAAAATTTAGCTAAGAAACAGATGGCTAAAAAATCAGAAATATTAAAATGGTACAGTAAAAAAAATTATCTAACGCAAAAGACTGTAGTAAAAGAAAAAGGAATACAAAAGACATGAGATGTATAGAAGACAAAATGTCTGATATAAATTTAACCATGTCAATAAGCATAATGTGAATGGACTAAGTACTAATGAAATGGCAGAGACTGTCAGACTGAAATTAAGAAGATCCAATCACATGCTGTCTCTAAGTCACACTTCAGATTCAAACATGCAAACAGGGTGAAAGTTTAAGGATATCAAAAATATATGAATCAGTAACCATAAAAGAGAGTAGATGTCTTAGTTTGGGCTGCTATCACAAAAGTATCAAAGACTGGGTGGCTTATAAATAACAAGCATTCTGGAGGCTGGAAGTCTAAGATTAAAGAGGCTGGCAGATTCAATATCTGGTGAGAGCCTGCTCTCTGGATCCTAAGGGTCTTCTCACTATAGCCTCATGTGGCAGAATGGTCAAGGGCTCTTAGATCTCTTATTAGGGCACAAATCTCATTCATGAGTACTCCACCCTCACGACCTAATCATTTCCCAAAGGCTCCATCTCTTAATTCCGTCACACTGGGAGTAAGCTTCTAATATATAAATTTTGGGAGGGTGAAAATATTGTCTATAGTAGTGCCTATAGAAGTATCAGACTAAATAGTTTTAAAAACAAGAAATATTGCTAGAGTCAAAGAAGAAACATTTCATGATGGTAAGAGAGTCGTTAGGAAAATATAATAGCTATAAAAATGGATATGCATCTAACAGTAGAGTTATAAAATACATAAAGAGGACAAACTGCCAGAACCTCAGAAGCTTCCCAGGTGTCCCTTCTCACCCCAGTCCCACATCCTCCAGCAAACACTCAATTTGTTCTTCATAAACTAACTTGAAGAATAATTTACGTATTATTAACTGAGGTTAACATAGTTCTAAAAATTTGAAATATTCACTTACGCTTGCCACCTTGTGAGAAACGTGTCCAAAAAGAACTCGAGAGATCTTAGAGGTTGCTCTAGACCCCTAAGTATTTTGCAGTCTACACTCACATTGAATTTTAGCTACAACTTAGCTAACAACTAACATTTCCTGATTGCTTTCATGTGCTAGTCATTTACTCCTTACAACAACTTTGTGAGAAAGGTAGTAGTATTATCCCACCTTATACCAAGTTAAATGATGGAATGAGGACAGATCTGTCTAACCCTTCATTCTTTTCACAAGAGTATATTCTCTTTCACTGTATGGAAATAACAAATTGTTTGCAGGAAGAAATAACTGAGCAAGACACAGAAACTGCTGCAGAAAGGTAGTAAGCACAGAGCTTACACGTTTCACTGTCCTGAAGAACAAGTGACTTTAAATTCCCTTGCTACCAAGAATCAGGGCACCTGAAAGGAGGATGACACTACNAAATTGTTTGCAGGAAGAAATAACTGAGCAAGACACAGAAACTGCTGCAGAAAGGTAGTAAGCACAGAGCTTACACGTTTCACTGTCCTGAAGAACAAGTGACTTTAAATTCCCTTGCTACCAAGAATCAGGGCACCTGAAAGGAGGATGACACTACTTCAGAACATGTCATCAAGTCACAGAGATCTGATCTGTAAAGATTCTGAGACCTGTGTTAAAAATAAACCTCTACCTCACTGTGAATCAGGGACTTGTACCACTGGTCTTGGGTTTTTCTTCTACAGTTAATCCAAGTTCATTTTCCAGTAAGTTAGCAAAATGGATTCCTTGAAGATGGATGAATTCAATCTGCAACTACTTATTCTTTGAAAGTGAAAGTCACTCAGTCATGTCCAACTCTCTGCGACCCCACGGACTACACAGTTCATGGAATTCTCCAGGCCAGAATACTGGAGTGGGTAGCGTTTCCCTTCTCCAGGGAATCTTCCCAACCCAGGGACTGAACCCAGGTCTCCCTTATTCTTTGCCCTTACAAACATACAGACGCATGGGATCTTTTATTCTGTTTTCTAGGAAATTATTTTCTTGGGTCATAGGGTAAAATAATTTCACATGGCATGGGGCACAGTCCTTTATGAAAGAAGTGAAATATTATACTGCAGCAAGCCATCTCCACAGCATGCTTTTATACTTTTAAAATAATTCTCCAGTTATTTTTAAATTTTATTACTACTCAAATCTCTGGTAATCCAATCTGAGTCTAAATGAGGTTCTAATACCACTATAACCTAAATTTAAATGATAATCTGACAAACAGGAAGAAGGTAAGCACTTGGGGAAGGAAATAAACTCAGTTGACACTAAAATATAACAAGATCATCGAGGCAAAGATGGACATTTTGAAACAGTTCTGGGACAAGTTGGTAGTTACTTAGAAAGTGAAAAATTTGGATTTCTATGTCACACCGCACACAAGAATAAACTCCAACTAGACTGCAGATCTAAATGTAAAAATCTCTAACTACTGGGAAAAAAACAGGTGACTTCCTCTTTAAGCTCGGTGTAGGGAATTGCTTTTCTGTAACTCAGAATCCTACAGAATTTCAACTGAAACAACTTTAGATATTGGTGTAACCTGGAAAAAATACCAGAAGGTGTTCCCTTATTAATCACAAAACAACCACTTCACCACCAGAGATTCTCATGATGCAGTGGCCGGCTAGGGATATTTCCTACACTTCAGGTCAGTGAACAAAACATAAATACAATACGCTTGACTTGGAACTTACAAGTGTATATCCCATCTATCATTATTAAATGATAAATATCTGCATTAAGTACATTAAAAAACTTCTCATAATTAAATAATTCTGTAGTGAATATGTGTTTATAGACAACAGGGAGAAAAACAAGAGGTTCACTATCCGCAGATTAATTTCCATATTGTAAATCTATCTGCAGCTCTTTGCTTCCCCCTGCAGCTTTGTAAAGTAATTGCTACAAAATAAAGAAGTACAAACTTTTAAAGCACAGTAAGCAGAGATCAATCTTATCTGGCTAAAAAAGAGATATAAAAAAAGTTACATACTTGCTGAAGGGCTGGAAAGTGGAAGCACAGACAACAAAACTTTCTGCTTCAGCCCTATTTAGATGGGAAGAGGAAACCCTACACTGAAAAGGCTAATACACTGACCACAAATTATCCCGAAGGGAATGGCTTATCATTAAGAAGGAAACAGAAGCTTCAGTTTTGTTTTCTTTGAAATAAAACATCATTTGCTTCACACATTTGCTCTTTCCACAAGTCACTTTTATTAGTCTGCTAGGAGCTTGGAGGGAGAATCACTAGATTGAAGCTGTAGTTAGAACCTCTCACTAAGCCTTGTCCTTCTGAGGAAAGACAACTGATCTTGGAAACAGTTTCCTGTTTAACTCAGAAAATCCCATCTCCCAAAACTCAATTCAACAGAAATAAATTTTCTTATTTTGGTACTGCTTAAATTCGGTCCAACTCTTTTAATCTTTTAGATCCCTGAGCACAAGATCAGGGTTAAAAAAAAAAAAAAAATATATATATATATATATATGCTGTCTCTCNAAAAAAGATGTAAATGGTCTGACATTGGAAAGTATCTTCTGTGTGATATGTATATGCTTAACACATTTTTAAATGAATGCTTGAGGCAAATATTAGAACTATAAGATACTGAAGAGATTCCTATGCCAGTATTAATAGTCTGTAAGTGGAATTATCTAATTTAATTTTTAAATGTCTTACTTATTTGTCTGGAGATGATTATTGTATATGCAGAAGCATAGAGGATAATATTATAGTGTGACTGTAGTCCAAAATGAGACTGCATCCGTCTGGCAAAGTGAATGCATGCCAGATCAAAAGGGGCATGGTATGCCAAGGAGATCCCATCTTACTCTAACTTAGGGTGAGCCATTCAAAGTTTTTGAGCAGCATACAGATATGGTCAGAATTAAACTATAGAAACATGATTCTGTAGACATTATGATGATTAAAAACAACAGGCAGTGGGACTTCCCTTGGGGCCCAGTGGTAAAAAGCCACCTTGAGGCTTCCCTGGTGACTCAGTGGTAAAGAATCCGCCCGCCAATGCAGAGGACATGTGTTTGATCCATGGGTCACGGGTCAGGAAGATCCCACATGCCTTGGAGCAATGAAGCCTGTGCGCCACAACTAATGAGCCTGTGCTCAGAGCCTGGGAGCTGCTATGCTGAAGCCGAAATGCCCTGGAGCCCATGCTCTACAACAAGAGAACCCGCTGCAGTGAGAAACCTGCACAATGCAACTAGAGAGTAGCCTTCGCTTGCCACAACTAGAGAAAAGCCTGTGTGGCAACAAAGACCCAGGACAGCCAAAAATAAAAATAAATAAAAAATTTTTTAATCTCTATAAAAAATAAAGAATCGGCTTTGCAATGCAGGGGACATGGGTTCAATCCCTGGTTGGGGAACTAAGATCCCACATGTCACAGCTGCTGAACCTGCACACTCTGGAACCTGCAGGACACAACTAAAGAGTCCATGAGCTGCAATGAAAGATCCCACAGGACCCAATAGAGATCTCACATACTGCATCTAAGAAACAAAACAGCCAAATAAATATTTTTAAAAAAAAACAGGCAAAAGGATACTCTTCAGAAAGCCACTTGGTGGTCCAGTGGATCCAGTAATAAACTAAGACAGCATCTCTGGATGGAGGGAAAAGAAATCAGATATTTAGGAGGCCTTTGCACTTTGCTGGGGGAGTACGCAAATCTAGAGTGAATAGAATTTTTGAAATTACATTTCTAAAGATACACAGGGCTTCCCTGGTGGCTCAGATGATAAAGAATCCACCTGCAATGCCAGAGACCTGGGTTCGATCTCTGGGTTGGAAAGATTGCCTGGAGAAGGGATAGGCTACCCACTCCGGTATTCTGGCCTGGAGAATTTCATGGACAGAGGAGCCTGGCAGGCAACAGTCCATGAGGTTGCAAAGAGTCAGTAAGAAAATCAATGAGGCTGTATAGCAAATTTATAAAGTCAAGAGACAATAGCAAGAAATCTAATGAATGGAATCTCATACTGTCAGCATAAATAGTTAAATACTAAGATAAGAAAAAAAAAAAAAANGTTTGGTGTGCTGTGGTTCATGGGGTCGCAAAGAGTCGGACATGACTGAGTGACTGAACAACTGAATCACTGTGCTGTACACCTAAAATGAACATAATGCTGTTAACTAACTTCAATTGTTAACAAAGGAGATTCCTGGCTGCTACCTCACAATTTTGTGGTAGCAGACACTTCTCAGGGCTTTGCATGGTTAGTAAGTTTCCTGTGATTCTCAGACACAATTCAGTTTGAGAACCACTGATCTACACAATAAGATCTTCCTTAGTAAACAAAAGAAACACTGAACGCCATTTTAACTCTTTCATCAGCAAATAACTTCCAAATGTTTTAGAGTAAACTACCCTTACTTCCCCTGTTTTAAAATCAGGATCAGAAATCTAAGGTCCCTTCCAGTTCTTAAATTCTAGGATTTTATTTAATCACTTGTCAGTAGCATTCATTAAACTTAATACTGGTAAATGCTATGAAATTAATAAATATGGCAACCTTAGTTCAAAAGAATGCACATTAGAAATGAAATAAAAGGGAAAGAACAAATCAGAAGGGGTTTTCTCATGAGGTTAACAGAATATGCAGGGCGCTAAGTTACTGAAAGCTTTCTGGAAGCAACCAAGAGAACTGTTCCTGGTAACCATGCCCACGGTTACAACATCACTGATAAGATTATGAAAACAATGCAATGGGGACTTCCCTGGTGGTCCAATGGATAAGATGCAGGGGGCCTGAGTTCAATCCCAAGTCAGGGAACTAGATCCGACATGCAGAAACGAAGACCAGCCACAGACAAATAAATAAAACAAATAATATTTTAAAAAAAATAATGCAATGAGGCAGCAGATACATGGAAATCAAAAGGATAAAGTAATGTGGGATTTAAGAAATATGGGAGTGACAGGGAAAAGACTAATAAAGAACTTCAGCACTAAACCATTAACTATTCCTGGTTAAAGATTAAACAGCCCTAAAGGAAAAAACAATCCTTTACAATTTCAGAACCTAAGGAAAATGTTTTAAAATCGCAGAAACAACATGCTCGGAGTCCATGCTCACCAAGCAACAGACTTTTTGTAAATGAACTCAATGTGCAAACAACTGGCAACAGGGAGCAAATCCATTAAAAGGATGCAATCTGCACTCGGGCTTAAAATAAAAAACCTTTTTCATTTGCACACAAAAATGAAGTCACCAGAGACCTGACAAACTCAGAAAGCCCTCCACCATCTGCCTATTTCTAATGGGCATCACCAGCTACCCAATAGCCAAAGCCAAGGAATCATGTTTATTCCTCTGTCCAGCCCTCCCAAAGGAATCCAGTATGTCTCGTCAACTCCTCCTCCAAAATGTATCCTGAAGTATTCACTTATCTGCACTCAGTCCACAGTTCAAGCTACCATCATCTTTCACAGGCTACAGATTAGGCCCTAACTGGTCTCAGTGTTCTGCCCCATCCCTGTCCCCATGACCAACAGAATACTCTCAATAAAATGTTAATAACTTTCATCTTTCCTTTGGCTTAAAATTTCCCATCTGTTTTCCATCTATGCACTCGGAAAAAAAATTCAAATTCCTTACTCATGGCTCCCAAGGTGTCCCATCATCAGACTCTCTCTTACTTCATCACCCCATTCTCTTGCTTAATCACTTTGCTCCAGCTCCCGGGCCTTGCACTCCTTGCACGCTCATAAACTGTAGCCCGCCAGGCTCCTCTGTTCATGAGATTCTCCAAGCAAGAATACTAGAGGGGGTGGCCATTCCTTTCTCCAGGGGATTTTCCTGACCCAGGGATAGAACCCAGGTCTCCCCCATTGCAGGCAGATTCCTTACCATCTGAGCCACCAGGGAAGCCTATGCCAAAAATACATCAAATTTACAGCGACCGTACAACCTTTACACTAACTGCTCCCTTCATATGGAATATTTTCCCATCAGATCCTCACATACTTGACTCCTTTTTCCCACAAAGTCTTTCCTGAAATGGCACGTCCCCAGAGAGGTCTCCCCTGACCAACCAATTTAAAGTAGTCCAGCCTACATGAAGCAACCTAGATAGATGTCCACCGACAGATGAACGTATAAAAAAGATGTGGTACAGGTACATAATGGAATATTACTCAACTATCAAAAGGAGTGAAATTGAGCCAGCTGTAGCGATGTGGATGGACCTAGCATCTGTAACAGAGAATGAAGTAGATCAGAGAGAGAGAAACACCATGTATTAACACACATATACGCAATCTATAAAAATGGTGCAGATGAACCTACCTGCAGGGCAGGAATAGAGATGCAGACACACAGAACGGACTTATGGACACAGAGGGGAAAGGAGAGGGCAGGCCGAACAGGGAGAGCAGCATGGACATGCGTGCATCACCATGTTAAGACCGACGGCTAGTGGGAAGCTGCTGCACAGCACAGGGAGCTCAGCTTGGTGCTCTGTGATGACTAGAGAGGCTGGAGTGTGTTCACTGGTGTCGAAAGCAGTGACAGTTTTCGACCAACCGTCTCTTACATGAAAGGAGAGAAAAGACCCAGAGTGAGAAAGACATAGAGAGAAGAGAGGTGTGGGAGAGAGAAAGACAAAGTAATTTTATTCCACATTTTTGTGCACATTACTCACTTTGCATTTTTACTAAACTTTATTCTCAAACAGACAAAGTGTTCTCACGGCTCCTAGTCAGAGAGTAAAATATAATCACCCAACAAAATAAAAACATTGTTTTTCATCTATAAAATACACATGATGCATAAAATCCACATTCAATTATAGTATATGCTTACAAAAGATGGAAAATATCCTTTTGGAATTTCTGGTACCCTCTCAAATTTTCTTCTCAGTCCTAAGAAAGAAGCCTTTGAAGAATTCTCAGGAATCATTAGAAGATAGAAATGATTAAAAGGAAAAAAAAAAAAAAACCACAATGGATCCACCTAGTATAATGAGTAGAGTCCATCAGAAATGTGTGGCCAGGGCTGGAGAAGCCCTATATTGTCTAACGTCGGCAGAGACACGACTCCCAGTTCATGCTCAAGGGCCCTGAGGGGCCAATTAGCATAGACTCTGCTCTCTTTCACTAGGCGAAACCTGCCATGGATTCAGGACTCTCTGGAGAAGCTGACCAGCACCCTGGGGACAGATCTAATCACCACCAAGTAAGAACTGAGGTCATCCTTGGAAGCTACTGGAACACGGACTGGCACTCAGAAGTGTCCATCCAGGGACGGCTGACCAGCAGCAGCAGCGTGCACAGAGCTGACATATCAGACAACGAGGCTGCGGCGGCACCCAGTCAGCCCACAGTCTGGCCCATCGTTTCTGCTGAGGGCAGAAGAAGGAAGCGCGAGGAAGTCGTGGCAGCCCCTACCAGCTGGTCCTTGGCCCGGGCTCTCACTGGGCGTCTCCAGGCTTCAGCATCTCCGAGCACCAGTGGCCACTGGCGACCTGGCCCCGGTGTCTGCTCGCTCGCTGCCGCCTTCCTCCCACCACCGGCAAGCGCAGATCTCACCCAGTCAGGGCTGCAGCTCCCCTCAACAATCACTTGACATGAGGGGGAAGGGAAGATGCCCTGCCCTGGGCAAACTACACCCCTTGGCTAAAGTAACCCGTGGCTGCAGGCTTCCCTGCTCCTACAAAGCATTAATTGTCCCCACTGGGGACATCAGTCCCCAAGGACATTAAATATGGAATCACTGGTGACTGCTCAGCAGGTCTTCTTAGACCCATCCTGCTGATCTTGCCTGGATAGCTTCAATTCCTAGTTTTGATCTAATCAAGGATACACTCACTCACCCTGACTCAGCACAGGGGTTTTATGTCTCCATTCTCCATTCTGTGTTTTCAGAAAAGGGGTCAGCTGCTAACTTAGGGTGGTCGTAGAGAATCAGCATGCTACCATTATTATTCAGTCCCTCAGTCGTGACTGGTTCTTTGTGACCCCATTGACTGTACCACGCAAGGCTTCCCTGTCTATCACCATCTCCCGAAGCGTGCTCAGACTCCATTGAGTCAGTGATGCCATGCAACCATTTCATCCTGTGTTGTCCCCTTCTCCTCCTGCCTTCAATCTTTCCCAGCATCAGGGTCTTTTCAAATGAGTCAGTTCTTCACATCAGGTGGCCAAAGTACTTGAGCTTCAGCTTCAGCATCAGTCCTTCCAATGATATTTGGGGTTGATTTCCTTTAGGATGGACTCTCTGGATCTTTTTGCAGTCCAAGAGACTCTCAAACGTCTTCTCCAGCAGCACAGTTCAAAAGTGTCGATTCTTCAGTGCTCAGCCTTCTTTATGGTCCAAGTCTCACATCTGTACGTGACTACTGGAAAAACCATAGCTTGACTAGACAGACCTTTGTCGGCAAAGTGATGCCTCTGCCCTTAATTTGCTGTCTAGGTTTGTTATAGCTTTTCTTTGACACCTGGGCTGCGAACACTGCTCTCTTCCGCCTGCCTGCTCTGTACCCAGTGGCCATCTCTGGAAACCTGCTCACTGCGCTGGTCATCAGCTCCAGTCCGGCCCTACACACCCCCATGTGCTTTTTCCTGGTCAACCTGGCCGTGGTGGACATTCTCTTTCATCGCTGCAGTCACCATCTGCAGTGATTTTGGAGCCCAAGAAAATAAAGACCTTCCATTTCCATTGTTTCCCCATCTACTTGCCAGGAAGGATGGGACCAGGTACCATGATCTTTGGTTTTTGAATGCTGCACTTTAAGCCAACTTTTCCGCTCTCCTCTTTCACCTTCTTCAAGAGGCTCCTTAGTTCCTCTTTGCTCTCTGCCATAAGGGCGGTGTCATCTGCATATCCGAGGTTACTGATACTTCTCCTGGCCGTCTTGATTCCAGCTTGTACTTCATCCAGCCCAGCACTTTGCATGACATACTCTGCATATAAGTTAAATAAGCAGAGTGACAACATACAGCCTTGACGTACTCCTTTCCCAATTTTGAACCAGTTCATTGTTCCATGTTCAGTTCTAACTGTTGCTTCTTGACCTGCATATAGATTTCTCAGGAGGCATGTAAGGTGGTTTGGTATTCCCATCTCTTTAAGAATTTTCCACAGTTTGTTGTGATCCACATAGTCAGAGGTTTTAACACAGTCAATGAAGCAGAAGTAGATCTTTTTCTGGAATTCTCTTGTTTTTTCTATGATCCAGTGGATGTTGGCTATTTGATCTCTGGTTCCTATGCCTTTTCTTGTATAGGCAGCTTGTATTCTGGAAGTTCTCAGTTCACATACTGTTGAAACCTAGCTTTGAGGATTTTGAGCATTAATTTGTTAGCATGTAAAATGAGTGCAGTTATGTGGTAGTTTGAACATTCTTTGGCATTAGAATGGAAACTGACCTTTTCCAGTCTCATGGCCACTGCTGAGGACTGCCTTTACTTATGTATGATTGATAAGTAAAAGTATATACTTTGTACAACATGGGTTTTTTAGGGTGGACGACATGATTTGATATGTGCAAACTGTGAAATGATCGCCACAGTGAAGCTGAATACCACATTCATAATCTCACAGGACTCTCTTTGAGAACGCTCGCTGCCTGCTCTGTCGGGACATCGAGCACACAGCACGGCGCTGCCAGCCCTCGACCCCGCGCACGCCCCATCCTGAGGGCTGGCTCGTCTCGCAGCTGAGTCTGTGCGGTGTGNAAATATAAATGAAAATTCTCCAATAACCACATCCTTCAGAGCTACTCACTTTTTATAATTTGGTGTATACCCTTCCAAGCATTCCTGTATAAACATATTTTCATGTATAAACTATTTTCACACAGGTTTTTAACTTAAGGAATCACTGACTGTTCTATGCTGCTGCTACTAAGTCGCTTCAGTCCTGTCCGACTCTGTGTGACCCCACAGACGGCAGCCCACCAGGCTCCCCCATCCCTGGGATTCCCAAGACAAGAACACTGGAGTGGGTTGCCATTTCCTTCTCCAACTTGTGAAAGTGAAAAGTGAAAATGAAGTCACTCAGTCATGTCTGACTCTTTGCGACCCCATGGACTGCAGCCTACCAGGCTCCTCCGTCCGTGGGATTTTCCAGGCAAGAGTACTGGAGTGGGGTGCCATTGCCTTCTCCAGACTGTTCTCTAACCTCTGATAAAGAAAACACCTGCATGCCTCTTCTACTCTCAATGCTCACGTAGAACATGTGTAGAAGTTTCTCCCACACCAAGCAACTGCAGCTCTAACATGGACACCAGCCAGTGTCCTACACTTTAACTTAATTATGTCACTATCTACCTGGAGACAGTGCCAGACCTCACAGCTTACAGGCTGAGTTCCACAAGACTGGCTCCATCCCCACTTCAGACGCCAAATGCAAGTCTAGGTTGTCACTGCTGGTTCTTTTTTTTTTTTTTGGGGGGGGGGCCTGTTTGTATGTTTATATATTTTTTAAACTATAGTTGATGCACAATATTATATGTTATATATAAAGGTGTACACCACAGTGATCCATGACTGTAAAGGTTATATTCCACTTCTAATTATTATAAAATATTGGCTATATCCCCTATGTTGTACAGTATATACCCAGAGCTTAGTTTGTACACAGGAGTTTGTGCCTCTTACTCCTCTACCCCTATACTGCCCCTCCGTTCTTCCCTCTCCCTACTGGTAACCACTGGTTTGTTTCCTGTATCTGCAAGTCTGTTTCTTTTTTGCATAGTCACCAGTTGCTTTATCTTTTAGACTCTGCACACTAGTGGTATCATACAGTATTTGTCTTTCTCTGCTTCTTTCACTCAGGTCCATCCACGCTGTTGCTGCCAGCTCTGCTTTTGACCCACGGGCTGTGAATGGACAGCTTCCACAACAACCTCCTCAGGTTCAACTAATTTGCTAGAGGGGCTCAGAGAACTCAGAAAAAGAGTTCACTTATTAGATTATCACTTTATTATACAGGATGTAACTCAGGAACAGTCAGATGGAGAGATGTGTAAGGCAAGGTTTGTGTGAAGGGGCACTGAGCTTCCAGGCTCTATGGATATGCATCTTCTCAGCATCTACAGGTGCTCACCACCTCTGAAGCTCTCTGAACCCTATCCTTTAGGGGTTTTATGGAGCTTTCATTAAGTAAGCATGATTGGTTAATCACTGATCATTAGTGATTAATTCAACCTTCAGCATCTCTTCCCTCCCCAGAGGTGGGGTGGAGCTGAGAGCCCCAAACTGACAACCAGACCTCAGCCTTAGGGGTTTTCCCAAAGTCATCTCATTAACTCAGATGTGGTTGAAAGAGCCTTGCTATGAATAACAAAATAAACCTTCATCTCTTTTCACTTAGGAAATGTCAAAGGTCTTAGGAACTCTGAGTCAGGAACTGGATAAACACCAAATACATATTTATTATAAATCATATTATAACACCTGCTTAATTCATTTAACATTCAGGCATTAATCCATGTCAATACAAGATTTATCTCTTTTTAATGACTACGTTGTACACCACACATAAATATCCCCAAACTGTTTAAAGTAATACCCTCTGTTCAACATTAGTTCTAGTTTTCTGAAATTATGAATGATCCTGCAACGTGTCTTTATGGTACTCACCAGCCATGTGCGGCCATTTAAATTAACTAAAAATTTAAAAATAGTTTTAAAATTCATTTTGTCAGCTGCACTAGCCACATTTTAACTGCTTAATGGCCAGATTACTGTTAAAATGTAGTAGCCAGTGGCTACCATACTGGATAGTGGAGATATAGAACATTCCTATCACTGCAGAAGGTTCCATGGTAGCCCTGATCTAAAGAAATGCTCATATAAAAATTTGCTATCTGTACATCATAGAAATGATGCAGCAATTCAAACTCTTACTGTTGGTACATTAGTTCCTACTTCCTCTTCTTGTCAATATCCGAACAACGCTCTGATCTGAGAAATGACATATGTTTTAATTTGCATTTAAAAATTATTACTGAGACTGAAAGTCTTCCCATGTGGCCCTTTGTGTTTATTTATGTTGTTGAATTATCTGAACTGCGTCTACTTTAAAAGAATCAAGCTTGAACATATCCTTTTCCCAATGACCTAGAAAACTAAATCTTATGTGCAACAAAGAGACATTTCTTCATCTGTTTAGCTGATTTCCTAATACTAATTTCACAAAGATATTTATCAAAGCATCATAAAAGAAAGCTAATACTACAATTGGTGTGAGTTACACAGGTATACACAGTTGTCAAAACTCAGTGAGTAGTACACATTATAACTTAAAGTTTTACAACATGTAAATTATATCTTAATTTTTAAAAGGAAAAAATTTAAAAAGTATTCTGCTATTTAGAATATTTGATTTATAAGCAACAAAAAGAATTATTTCTAATATTTATAGAACTTAAAATTTTCTGGCCAGGAGACAAAAAATGTTTTGCTATAATGAGAATGGGAAGTATAGTATGTAACAAACCACACAATTGCCAAACCAATGGCACTGGAGAAAATTCACTATAGCAGGGCAAACTACGTTAAGGTATCAGAAAAGCACTGCTAATATTTTAACATAGTCATTTCATATCTACACCAGTGTTATGAAAATTGAGCCAAAATCATTTCTCTAATGTTACTGAATAGTACTTGATTTAATTTTCTGATCCGTTTCTGCTGGAGGTAGTTTATGAACTTGGCTCATTTTTGCCCTTTATCGTTCTCCTCTAGTGGCACACACTAGCACAAAAGCTAAAACATGCATGTTAAAACCAAAAGATCTGACAATGAAAAGTGCCTAAGATGCTTCTCCTCACTTCCTGCTATATCCCCTCTCCCATTATTACACTGCATGTTTACCATCTCAGCCCATCACCAATGCATCATAACCTGTTCAGTAAGCGAGTGCTTCAGAGGCATAAGCTACAAATCTCACTTATATTCTCTGCAGACAAACTCAGATGTTATAGTACCTCTTTAAGCCACCTTGCTTATGAGATCAGAAGAAAGAATATATAGAAGACACCAAGCCTCTGTCTCCCAAAATAAATGCTTGCTCAGTCACTAGCCCAGGGGCAGAGTAGAAGGACAGTATACATTTTATTAGTGCATCTGCTTTGTAGGAAGACAGATGTTTTTGTTATTAAATTCTGCATTATATTTTACCTTTGGAATAAAAAAGATCTGGGTTGGAGAAACAGTTCTACTACTTAATAGATATGTGATTGCAGGTAAGTTACTGTACTACCCTAAGCTGCTGTCTTATGGAGATACTAACAGTATATGTTTCATAGGCATGTTGTAAAGATTAAATGAAAACACAAGCAACATTTTAAGCTTAGTGGTTGGCATATTACTGGTGCTTAACAAATAAGCTACTATCACACACACAATTCTGTTCCTCAAGAACAAAATGTTAATGACACAGGTCCCATTCACTGCCCTCTGTAAGCGAATCAACACCAAGATATTCATGCAGTCATTTTTTGCTAACGAACGATTAACAAACAGGTAGCATACCAAATTCTAAAGTCCGACCAAAAAATATGCACGACAGGAATTTCAGCAGCCAACCATCAATAAGGTCATTTTAAAAAGCTAAAAGGTATATATATAAGAAATAATTACACAAGATGAACACAAGAACCCAAAGTTCACAGAAAAAGGTGGAAACTTCTTTGCTAAGCAGACACACTCAATGCAGCCCCACTAAGTCACTGATTTATCTCAGATCCATCATTACTAAAGCAATAAGGACACAGATGGGCAAGTCACTCTTTACCACAAATGATGCAATCTATGATAGTAGTATCAATCAAATTTAGCACTTTAAAAAAGTTTACGTGGCAAATCATGCACACCAAATAGAATATATACCTTTTTCTCTTCATCTGGCATGTTCTTCTCCAGTTCCATTAGATATTCTTCATCTAGTTCAGAGGAATTCATATCATCCTCAGGTTTGTTCTCAATCTTGTCCGCTCCGGGCTCCTCAGTCTCAAATGAGGCACTGGCGTCATGAAAGCACTCCTCCTCCCCCTGGTCTTTCTGGGGCGGGGCATCCACATCCTTGAGCAGTTCGCTCTGGGAATGATGCTCTTTGCCATTGGATACTGGAGGGTTAACACACTCTGTTTCCTGGGGATCTGTAACTTTCAAATCAGTGAACAGATCCTCTGGAACCCTACAGTTCTCCGACTTTTCCCCCATGCTGAATCAGTGAGGGAGGTGAAGCTGAAACTGCGAAAGAGAAAATAGGTTAGGTAATGCTATCTACCTGCCTATCCAATCCTAACTATCACATTTCAGCAAACTTCTGCATCAAAATTCAAATCACATACGAACTTCTTTTCATTGATTCAATTATATATTCATATATAAAGGCTTTCGTAAGCCCACAAATAATGCCAAATGTAATTCTAACTGCTACCCTTTTCAGAACTTCTTACAAGCCATTAGGATACACCGCTTTTAATGTGATTCTTCCATCTTCTACTGCTTCTAGTTTTTCAGGGTTGCAAAAAAATTGGCAGAAGCGAAAACAATGGCAAGAAAAACGATGCGTTTCTAATTTTTATTCAGATTAAATAACCAGGTCGTAAATAATTTCCAGCACCACCGCAGGGAGCTCAAAAATAAGTTTCTGATAGAGTTCAAAATATAATCCGTGTCAACAGAGCAATTACCAACTTCACCCACTTGCATATGATATAGCCCACGCAGGTTACAGTGGAAGGGAGGCCTTGGCTCAGGGAGCCCTAATCAGGATTTCCCAAGGGGTCAGAATTAGCCATGAAAAACGTGGTTCTTAACCCTGGATGCACGACGTTAACACTCAAAACGCTTTAGCCAGTCTTGCAAACCAGATTGTATACTCCGCAGATTCTGATTTACTGGTCTGGCGTGGAGCCAGGGCATCTGTAGTTTTAAAACGGCATCCCAGGTGACTTTCAGGTGCAGCCAATTGAGAACTAGTACCGTAGGAGCTGAGTCAGACCGTCAGCAGCTCTACTCTTCCGGTCGCAGTAAAATCACGCCGACCCTTGGGTTGCGACCGAACCCGAATTCGCCCCTATCTCGTCCCAAGAAAACTTAAAACTGCACGATTTTAATACGGAGACTTTGCCTCCACAGCAACGTTTTGTTTTTCCCCGCTCCCAGGCCTAGTATAAGAACACAGGAGTCTGAGGCTCCTGAGTTAAGGAGGGCCACCCCCACACTTCCCAAACGTTCCTCCCCTAGCTATGTCTCTCAGCGCCAAGACTAGAGACCCATGTGGCTACTCACAGCTTCACTGTTCCTCTTGTGCTCACCTTCCTCGCCTCTGAGATCTCTACTTCCGCTCTGTCGGGTGCTCTTCCGTCGGCGCCGGCCAATAGCGTCGTCGTTGGCAAAGCATCCTGGGAAATGTAGTAAAAACTCAGGGAGAGGGTGAGGCACTGTCGCTCTATCACGTCACTGTACGGACTGAAAATGAACGATGGTTGCCATCTTGGGTTACGGCGAGACTCCGCGATACCGGGCTCTGGAGAAAAAAGGGAAAAGAGAAAGGCTGTTTCTATAGTGTTCCTTTTACTCCTCAGCTCTGACCTCTCAGATGCCAGCTGTGCTGTGTACAGAAGAGCCCTGAAGCATGAACCTTGTTCAAAAATAGTTTTCCCTCTAATGTTTCTCAAAGTGTGTTTTTGTCGAAAGGGGTCTACAGCTAGATCAAAACAGTGTTATAAGTTGTTAAATGGCAACCCACTCCAGTACTCATGCCTGGAAAATTCCGTGGATGGAGAAGGCTGGTGGGCTACAGTCCCTGGGGTCGCAAAAAGTCGGACACAACTGAGCGACTTCACTTTCACTTTATACTCCTCTCAGGAATGTACAATGGATTTTTCCAGAGGATATGTGTCCTGTGATAGCGCAATGGATTGAACGCTGGAGCAACGAGAATCCAGGTGTCTTTTAAGCTAGAGTTTTGCAAAAATGTAAGACAATGCCACTCTTCACTATATGTACATTTTTTGTTTTGGAAAACTTAGTTATCTATAGAAAGACTGTTTATGTTAGCATATAATGGGGGTATTGTTATTTTAAGTGAATTAACAAACTGATATAATATTTTCAGTTATAGGTAGAACCCACATAAACAAAAGCTTTTTGTGGTCCTCAATAATATTTGAGAGTGTTAAGCAGTCCTGGAACCAAAAGCGAACTGTTGGGTTATACATTCATTCAAGAGATGTTTACTGAATGTTAATTAGACCCCAAGCATTGCCCACTAGGAATACAGAATCCCTTTAAGGTAGCCAGATACATAACCAAGGATAACAGCAGAATATTAGTTTTCTATAATTCACAGAACCTACTGCAGATAAAGCTGGAAGTGACTTTTTCAAGAAGTGTATAACATTTGCTTTTTGAATTTGTGTCTGAATGAGGTTATACATACAGTTATATTTTTGTGTAAATCAAATGTTTTAATATGCCAAAAGTAAGTATTAAAAATATATCAGAATTTTAGAAACCTTTTTATATTTTTTATTTTTTTAAATACAGTAAGACCTTAAAAAAGTTAAGTGGTTAGGTCTTATGATCTTTAAGAAATCCTGTTAAATTCTGGTGTGATAGGCTGTAAATTTCAGAGCAAAACTAAGAAAGTAAATAAATTCAACAGACACATTACGATGTCAAGCTTTTTAATAGCTATCCAACTTTGGATGATAGTTCTAGTAGCTAGCCTTTATTGATTACATGCTTACTAGGTGCTATATGCTGTGAGAAATGCTCTAGGTGGATGATTTGATTATTTGAATCCTAATTCTAGCTCTGCCATTTGACTAGCTGTGTGACATTGGGGAAAATTACTTAATGCTTCTAAGATTAATATGTAAATATACCTCATATGTAAAAATTGGGATGGAGCCAAGGGAATATTTCATTCAAAGATGGGCACAATAAAGGACAGAAATTGTATGGACCTAACAGAAGCAGAAGATATTAAGAAGAGATGGCAAGAATACACAGAAGAACTGTACAAGAAAGATCTTCATGACCCAGATAATCACAATGGTGTGATCACTCACCTAGAGCCAGACATCCTGGAATGTGAAGTGGGCCTTAGAAAGCATCATTACAAACAAAGCTAGTGGAGGTGATGGAATTCCAGTTGAGCTATTTCAAATCCTAAAAGATGATGCTGTGAAAGTGCTGCACTCAGTATGCCAGTAAATTTGG